>CAUYSK010097497.1:0-19216 GCA_963575035.1 Avahi laniger | reverse complement strand
CAAAATATATCCAAATCAGACCACTTCTCCCCACCCCCACTCATACCACCCTGGGCCATGCATCATCATCTCTTGTTTGGATTACTGTAGTATTCTCCTTAATCTCCCCTTTAATCTATTTTTTTTTTTTTTTTTTGAGAAAGAGTAACACTGTGTTGCATGGGCTATATTGCCGTGGCGTCATCCTAGCTCACAGCAATCTCAGACTTCTGGGCTCAAGCAATCCTTCTGCCTCAGCCTCCCGAGTAGCTGGGATTACAGGCATGCGCCACCATGCCCGGCTAATTTTTTCTATATATTTTTAGTTGTCCGATTAATTTCTTTCTATTTTTAGTAGAGACGGGGTCTCACTCTTGCTCAGGCTGGTTTTGAACTCCTGAGCTCAAACAATCAGCCCGCCTTGGCCTCCCAGAATGCTAGGATTACAGGCCTGAGCCACAGCGCCTGGTCCCTTTTAATCTATTTTCAACACAACAGCCAGCGTAGTTCTTTTAACATATTAACCGCCATGGAGTTGTATTTAACTCACTGTATTTTTGACCCTGGGGCCATGTGAAGCATATATAAAATCTTACTTGTTGATATTCTTGTTGTTATAATTAATATTGACAATTTAATTCTAAAAATGTGGATTAAATAAACAGAAGTCAGTAAATTTCATTTTTCTATTATGTTTACCTTTAAATGACATTTGAAGTTTTTATTCTATTTTTATAATAAAACACTGTGGCCCCAAGGAAGAGTTTCTGGGTTTTTTGTGTGGCAGTCAATGTGTTAAACTATATGTCAAATGTTGCCACTCCTCTACTCAGAACCTCCCAATTGCTCCCTTTCATTCAGAGAAAAGCCAGAACTTTTCCAAAGACCTAGTAGGTTCTACACGATCTAGCCCCTTGTTAATTTTCTAGTCCCGTCTCCTACTCCCCTTTCCTCTCACCCATTTCAGCCGCTCCCACTGGCCTACTTCTTGCCAATATTCCTTGAGTGCTCTAGGCTAGGCATGTCGCCACTTCGGGCCTTTGCACTCACCATTCTTCTTCCTGAAAAGCTCCTCCCCCAGACATCCATTTGGCTAACACCCTTACCTTCAAGTGTTTGCTCAATGTCACCTTCTCAAGGTGCAACCACTTGCGCTGATCAATTGCAGCCTACTGCCACTCTTCAGAAACCCTATTCCCCTTATTTTGCTCCATTTTTCCATAGCACTTATCACTAATATACTATAATTTACTTATTTATGTTATTTCCTGCTGCTCAGAAGGCCAACTCCAAGAAGACAACTTATTTTCTATTTTGTTTACTCATAAAAGCCCAAGGGCCTAGTGATAATATCTGATACATAGTAGGCATTCAATAATCACAGCTGACCCGTGAACAACATGGGTTTGAACTGCACGGGTCCACTCACATGCAGATTTTCTTCCACCTTTGCCAGCCCTGAGACAAGACCAACATTTCCTCTTCCTCCTCCTCCTCAGCCTCTTCAATGTGAAGATGGTGAAGATGAAGACCTTTATGATGATCCACTTCCACTTAATGGCTAGTAAATACATTTTCTCTTCCTTATGATTTTCTTAATAACTTTCTTTTTTCTAGCTTACTTTATTGTAAGAATACAGTACATAATACACATAATATACAAAACATGTGTTAACCGACTGTTAATGTTATTGGTAAGGCTTCCTGTCAGTAATAGCCTACTAACAATAGGCTATTAGCAGTTTAAGTACTGGGGGAGTCAAAAGTTATACATGGATTTTTGACAGTGCAGTGGGTTTGGTGCCCCTAACCCGTGCGTTGTTCAAGGGTCAACTGTATTTGCTAAATAAATGAAGTTGAAAAAGTTCTAAGTTACTAGTTATTATATTAGACCCAGGGAACATTCTGTACATGTCTAATAACTCCCACCTGGTGAGAGAAGTCTGAAAATCTACATGTGATTACTCATTCATTTTGCCAAGAACTACTTCCTGAGTATCTTGCATGTGCCAAAGGCAAAATGAACCCTAGGCAGTCAAACATACTTATCCAATTTTGATGCAGGCGCTTCTTGCTTTCGGATATGGTTCTGAATCGATGAGAGTGCTTCTGGTGTATACTGAGCAGCGTTGCTCTCCATGTATTTCAAAACATATTCATCTGTATCAAGGATGACGAACCGGTGGCCAAACACTGGGGAGAGGGTAGCAATATACTTAGCTTTGTTACGTTTCTCTCATGCAATCAGGAGTAAAATAATATTAACCCTCCAATGATAAATTCACAGATATGCATTTGTGACTAAGACTAATGAACTTTCAATAGCTCTATAAACTAATATGCAGTAGTTTCCTCAGTGTTTAGGAAACTCATTGTCAACATACGTAGCCAAAAAATGCAATCAATTTACAGTTTAATTGGTAAGGAAGGAGATTAAGACATTATACTATATATACAAAAATATTAGCTTTAATCTTAGCTGGAATACAGCCTAATTGTCTTTTATAAGAGTTAAATAAATTAAATTCAAACTAAGAATAGAACTCATTCACCCAGCTAGTAAAAAATTCTGAACTGTGTTTAGACCTACCCTCAATCACAGCACCAATGTAGAAGTCACTAGGGCCATAGTAGATGGGGTTGTCTGCCGTAGAATTTGGTTTAACAACTTTAGTCCTGCCAAGGTACTTGCCCCCAATGATCCCAGAATTGCGAACAGGAGGCTCAAAGATACTGATCATGTCAGTAGCTAGAAAATAAGAAAAGACGAATCGGCGGCCTTTGTCTTCTGGTATGGGTGATTCCTAGAAAGGTGAAGAAAAGAGGATACTGTGGAGGTTCATGATCTATTCAGATGCCCCAAACTTACAGGAATCCATGCATAGGATATAAATGATGCAGTTTGTGTTCATATAATATAAACAAACATACGGGGAAAATTCTGGTGGCCGGGGAAGGACATGCCTCCTCTAAAGGAGGCTGCCTAAACTCAACTCCGGTTGATTGTTGCCTTGTAAAAATGTAGGCCCAATGTTGCTAGGTCTTTCGGTTTTTCAAAAGGTGATAAAAATTTGGATTATTATATAAAACCCTTGATTTTAAAGTGTTGACTCCAACTCTTTTAAATACCACGCAGCCCAAATAAAACATACAGTACTAGAGTACATATGTGGGCTACATTCTGCCCACAGACTGTGTGAGTTTGAGACCTCCTGGTTGACATTAGGTTAACAACTTTGTGAACACTAAGATGATTATGCAAGGTTTAATTTTGTAAATGAATCTATTTATACACATAATATTAAAAATAAAATTTAAGAAGGAAGGAATAAGAGTAATATAAATCACGTAATTGAAAGTGATTCTTAGAGACTATCTTGTAAACAAGACTTCCTAAATCAAGTCACAGGGTGATTACACAATGCTTAAGGAATAAATTCCAGCTCAAACAAGCCTTAATACAGACGTGCTTATTCCTGACTAAAATCTCACTTTGCAACTTCAGCAAATATCTTCTCATTCAGACCATGAAATTATATGTGTAATAATTTCTCATCTGTTGAAGAAAGTCATTAGGTTTTCCCTTAGTAAAATAATTTTGTCATTCCATTCCCTACTCTAAGAGTCTCCAAACCATTTTGATTGGACACCCATGAAATAAAAATATAAATTTTAAACAAACACCTATAATATGTTTAATAAAAATCAAATCATATCACTCTTCTGCTCTCAAATGTCCAAAGGATTCATTCCCATTACACTCAGAAGGAAATACAAAGTTCTAAGCAGAAGCATATCAAAGAGGTTGAGAGAACAGTGGTAACAGGTCATCATGGCAGGAAGGAGTATTTTCAAAGTTAAATAATTTTTTTTATTAAGTTTTTATTTTTAACTAACTTTACACTTACAAAAAAGTTGCATAAATAGTACAGAGAATCCTCATATACCCCTCACCAAGCTTCCCTTAATTTTAACATCTTACATAACCATAACACAATGATCAAAACCAGGAAAATAACAATGGTGCAATACTATTAAATAAACTACTGTCCTTATTCAAATTTCACCTGATTTTCACAAATGTTCTTTTTCTATTTCAGGATTCTATCCAGGATTCCACATTGCATTTAGTTGTTATTTGTCTTTAGTCTCCTCTAATCTGTGATAGGTCCTCAGCCTGTCTTTCTTTCATAACGAAATTTTTGAAGATTATTGATCAATTATTTTGCTGAATGTTCCTCATGCATCTCATTTTTGCATTGTCATCAAAAATATCCCAGAAAAGATACCATGTCCTTAGTGCATATCAAGGAGTTCATGATATCACCATGTCTTATTACTGATGATGTTGACCTTGATCACTTGACTAAGAAGGTCTCTCCCCTTACCATCTTTCCTTTTGCAATTACTAAATATCTTGGGGGAGATATTTTGAGATTATGAAAATCCAGTTTCTCTTCAAAGGTTTTCTCAGTAATTTTAGCATCCACTGATGGATCTTTTCTGCAACAGTTATTGCTGTGGTGTGTACTTAATGGTAATTTTTTCTATTTCCCACTTTTCTTCTACATTTATTAATTGAAATTCTACTGTATGGAGCAGCTGTCTCTTTGGGGATATTTGTCACCGATATTGTTTAGAATAGCAGGCATATGATATGAATAAGCAGACCAACTTTCAGTTGGTTTTATCTTTAAATTCTCTGCAGGCTTGTTACCTGCACACCCTCGTTACCTGGACTGCTCCCACTATCTCAGCTCTCTGGACTTGTTAAAACATGGGTACAGAGCCCTAACCTGGCCTCTGACCTGACATTTCCCCCTCCTCCCTCCACTCACAGCACACCACCTCTGCCTCATACACGTTCCTGCAGATATTCTCCTACTGGCTCCCTCAGTTATTCATTCCATCTGCTCCACTATGACTTCCTCAGAGAGGCTTTCCCTAATCTGCCAGTATAAATGAGTCCTCCCCATCATTCTCTGTCTCTTGCTTTATTTTTCATACCATGTGTTACTACCCGTCCTTATAAAATACATTTCTCTATTGACTAGAATGTCGACTAGAATGTAAGCTCCATGAGGGCAGAGATTTGTCTATCTTGTTCTCTGCTATACCCTTAGTACCTACAACTATACCTAGCTCAGAGTAGTCCTTTAATATTTATTGAATGAATTAATTCATAGTTAAACATATGTTCTTCTATAAAATATATTTTGTACATTACAAAACACATAAAATATCAGGGGCTATAAAATAAATGTACTCATAATAAATAAAATATAAAACAAGTAGAGGCTGTAATATTTTCTAAACAAACAGCATAGACGGTACTGTCTAGCATACCCCTTGGAGAGCATGCATGCTGCTTTGAAAATCACTGCTCAAATCATGTTTCTTATGTTCTTCCAGAGCTTCCCCAAGTCTCCCAGCCAGCACTCCACGCTGAGCACAGATAATTTACCAACATATTTTTTCTTAGGCACCAATCGCCTCCCTGGGTTTAGCATACTTTATTTTCTCAGAACACATCCAGTGTCTTTGTCTGAACTCCACGGGGCTTAGCTGTATTTGTCTCTGGTCATTTCTCTAGCATGCTCCCTTCCTTTTGAATTTCCATCTTTTCTTCTGAAGTCCCCACCTCATTCCTGAACCTTTCCCCCTTATTGTCAGCCACCCTTTCTTTCTTCTTCCAGAGCTTTTGTGATGAGCCCAATTAATACATTCTCTATTTCACCAAATAGGTTAGGAAAAAACATTTGAAAATTACCATGACTATCACTTTTTTTTTCCTGTCCATACAAAGATATCCACTATTTCTTCACTAATTGTTCTGTTGGCTTTCTTTTAAATCTTTTTGCTGTAACACAGAGACAAAATTGCAAAATAAAAACCCAAAATATATACTTCAAAGAATTTTCATAGAATGAACACCGTGTAACCAACACCCAGGTCAAGAAACAAAGCACTGACAGAACCTAAAAAGTGCCCTTCCAGTCAATATTCTATCTTTCCCCTATGAAAGAGGCCATTATCCTAAGTTTTATGGTTTTCTTTAGTTTTACCACAAAGCAGGCATCCCTGAACAGTTTCATTTTGTCCATTTTTAATCTTCATATAAATGGAATTACATAACATGTATTTTTTTGGTCTGGATTCGTATGTTCAAAATTATGTGTATGTGCTTTATCCACATTGTTGTTTGTGGCTGTAGTTCATTAATTTTCATTTCACTCAGAATTCAAATCATAGTATTAATATAAAATGCCATAATTTATTTATCCAGTTTCCTGTAGATGGAATTTCAGTCTATTTTTGGCTATTATGACTTATGCTGCTATGAACATTTTTATCTTTGGTACACATATAGTGTACCATTTTGGCACAATCTAGTATATTTGATTACACCAATCTGTTTTACTAAGTGTGTATATCATTAAAAGTATGAGAGTTCCATATTTTCACCAACATAATAATAACCATTATGGTAGATGGGTAGAGGCACTCACTATGATTGTAATTTGCACTTCCTGGATTATCAAAGAGGCTGAGCACTTTTTCATGTCTTCAGTGGTCTTTTGGATATCTTCTTTTGTGAAATGCCTGCTCAAGTTTCTTATTCATTTTTCTTAGTGATTTGGGACTGTTCGTTATGCATTCTGGATATAAGTTCTTGGTTGATTTTTGTGGCAAACATCTTCTCCCACTGTGAGCTTGCCTTTGTTACTCTCTTAATGGTGTTTTGGTTTTTTCTTTTTCCTGTGAGACAGGGTCTCACTCTGTTGCCCAGTTTAGAATGCTGTGGCATCATCACAGCTCACTGCAACCTCAAATTTTTGGGCTCAAGCAATCCTCCTGCTTCAGTCTCCCGAGTAGCTGGGACCATAGACATGCAACACATCCAGCTAATTTTTTCATTTTTTGTAGAGACCAGGTCTCACTATGTTGCTAGAGCTGGTCTTGAACTCCTGGCCAGCCTCAAGAGATCCTCCCACTTCAGCCTCCCAAAGTGCTAGGATTACAAGTGTGAGCCACTGTACTCAATCAATGGTGATTTTTTGAGGAACAGAAATTTTTCATTTTAATGTAGTCAAGTTTATCCATTTTTTAAAACAATTACTGCATTTTGTGTCCCACTAAATAAATCTTTCCCTACTACGAGGTTAAGATTATACTATGATTAAGAAGTTTTCTTGTTTTGCCTTTCACATTTAAATTTTCAACCTGTACAGAATTGATTTCTACTTTTGCCATGAAGTGGAGGTCAAATTTTCTTCTTCTTTTTTTCTCATATGGATATCAAATTGTTCTGATATCATTTAGTGGAATGACCTTCCTTTCCCAGCCCCCTCTGCAGTACCATGTTTGTCCTCTATCTTAAAGGTGTATAGGTCTGTTTCTGGGCTGTCTGTTCTTTTCCATCGGTCTAATTGTCTGTCCTTGCACCAATACCATATTGTTTTAACTACTATAACTTAATGATATATTTTGATATTTTGTTGAGCAAATCTCCCAATCCTGTTCTTCTCAAGAGCATCTTGGTCATTCTTGGTTTCTTTGCATCTCCATATTAATTGTATAATGAGTTTATCAAGCTCTGCAAAAACAAAAACACTTGGGGATTTTTGACTGCAATGCTTTGAAAGCATAAATCAATTTGGGGTAAATATTTTTATAATATTGAATTTTCTAACCAATGAACATGGCATGTCCTTTCATTTGTTTAGGTCTTCTTTAATTTTCTTTCAATAATGTTTTAGGTATCATATACCTTTTGTTTGACTTATTTCTAGGAATTTAATATTTTCGATGCCATGGTAAATGGTATTTTTGTTAATTTTATTTTTTGTTTGTTGTCATTTGTATATTGACTTTACTAATGTAGAAGGTAGATTCTTTATTGCCTATGTAGACATTTGTTCAATTTGGATAATGCCAGTTTTATTTCTTCCTCTTCAATTCTCATACTTTTTAAACTTTCCTTCCTATTTTACTGCTCTTTCTAGGACCTCCAGAAAGAACCATGTTGATCAGAAGGGGTGAAAGCAGTCCTGCCTTGTTCCTACTCTCTGAAAGTACACTTTCAACATTTTACCACTAAGTAAAGCTGTTTGCAGTAGATTTCTGGTAAATACTCTATTGGGTTAAGGAAATTCGCTTTAACCCCCCCTTTTTAAAAGAGTTTTGTTTTAAAATCATAATGGATTAATTTTAGCAAATGCTTTTCAGCATCTAATTTTTCTGTCTTATGCTATTAATGTGATGATTTTTAAAAACTAAAATAGACTTTTTTGGCTTATTTCTCATTCTCTGCTGAAATTCTCATAGTTTTCTTTTTAAAATTTTGAGTTTTATAATGCTAGAATTTGAAGTCCCTATGTATATATAAATCTATTATCTGTTGTTTCTGGTCATTTTTCTTTATGTTATCTTGTCTTGTTTCTGGACATTGTATCTAAGATGATGCCATCTTCAGAGAATTTATATTTGTTTCTGCCAGTTACCTGGGGGCATTGGAATCAGGTAATCTGATTTGTGAAATTGAGATAATTCAGGGATTGAATTATCTGTAATAATTCACTGTAATAATTCAAAGCCAGACAATAGTCCCTTCAAGAATTAGTCATTATATGTAAAGGTGCTACAGTGGACACTGGAGACTCAGAAGGAGGGAGGGTGGGAGGAAGTCAAGGGAAGAAAAACTACTTATTGGGAGCAATGTACACTACACTTGGATGATGGGTACACTAAAAACCCAGATATCACCACTATACAATTCATCCATGTAACCAAAAATCACTTATACCCCTAAATCTATCAAAATGAAAGAAAAGAAAGAAAGAAAGAAAGAAAGAAAGAAAGAAAGAAAGAAAGAAAGAAAGAAAGAAAGAAAGAAAAAGAGAAGGAGGGAGGGAGGAAGGAAGGGAGGGAGAAAGAATTGGTCACTTACAGACTAAAGCACAGAGGGTTTACCAAGTGCTTCTGCCTTTGACAGGCCCTAGATTCCAATGTTTGCCCTCATAGGTGCTTCTTCTGGAATCAGCAAATACATCCAGGGGAAAAATGGCTCCAAATGTCAGACTCACTTCTCTGGTCCTCATTGTTCCCCATCCTTGTTCAGTGATTCTTCACATCTTGCTGTTTAGCACCTTCGAGTGCCAAACACAAATACATACACACACACACACACACACACACACACACACACACACACACTCGTCCTTCAACAAGAGGGCTGATCCAAATTATCTAGTCTGTCATTGCTAGAAATAGAAGTCCTCTGTAAACTCTTCAACCTTTTGTGACATGTCATGTTTGTCTTGGTTATATGTAAGTTTGGAAGAGTGCAGTCAATAGAAGCGTATCCTTTCTCCTCAGTTAGCTATATCTAACATTATTCATAAACATTTTGGTAATTAATTGTGTAATAATTTTTTCAAGATCTTCAGGTATGGAAGGTAAGCTTACAATTACGTAGTTTACAAACATGTAAGTCCTTTTTTCCTTTCTTATCCTAAGCATTATATTGGTTTTTGATCAAAAGAATACTAGGTTGAAAGTCAGTAGGCTGAGTTCTAGTCCTGCCTCTGCCTAAGAAGCATTGGGACCTGGGACAAGACAATTAGACTCTTTGATTCTTATGTTTTGAAACATAAAATGGGTAAAATATTGTATTACCTTACTCATGGATGGCATATATATAAATAAACTCATTTGCTCACACAACAAAGTTATTGAGTGCCTACAAAGTCTATAAAGACATGATTCTTGCCCTCAAGGAGTTTACAGTTACCATATTATAATCCAACAAGTCTCCTGAATTTTAAAAGTAACCAAAAGAACTTAGTATTATAAAACCGTCATAATCAGAATTCTTATGAAATAGAGTATTCTAGTTAGCCTAGAATACTAGTTCTAGAGTTAGAACTCCCTTTTTATTTAAAGCTTTGTTCAATATTTTTCTAAAATATATTAATTAGTTATGTCTTCGCTTAATTTTTATCTTTTCAAATACATGTATATAGTTTGAAAAGTCAACTGACCCACCACTCTCCACTCCCAATTCCTATTCCCAGAAATAACTTATTTCAACTTTTGTAATTTTATGTCCATATTTTTAAATAAAATGCTTATATTCACATTTCTACATTTTTTTTCCATTTTTAAGACATATCCTCTGAATTTCTGTCAATAATTTGTCTAAGGTAATTCAGCTAATTAGTGGTATATGCGGGATTTGAACTTATGTCTATTTCCAAGCTTCATGCTCTTAATTACTCATCATATAACTTCTCAAAGGCAGTATCTATTGAATTGGTATGATTTCATTTATTACATGTAATTAATATAAGATTTGTCAAGCTAGATATCACAGGTAATGCTAAAACTTAGTAAGACATGGTCCCTAACCTCAAGGAAATCAGAGTATACTCAAAAGGTTCACAGATACACAAATGGTTTGAATATAACTCAGAATTTCATAACTGCTTAATAAAAGAGGCAAAAAGGTCTATGGAAATTTAAGGAGATTGAGAGATGAATGATCCAAGAAAGATTCTTGGGGGAGATAGGACTTGAGCTAGGTCTTGGTTTACGGGCACCATACTTAATACTATCCAACCTGCCTGAAAGCTGGGTACCAGATCCAATGGTTAGTTGAGGAAATATATAACTCTGAAAGTTGTTATTCTAAAGCTTACAGACAAAATGGACAATTGCACACAGTCCTGAGACAGAAGAAGATTTTAGTATATAAAAATTAGCCTCACCAGTGCAGCCAAATAACGAAGCACCTTGTTATCATGCAACAGCATTTTAATAACATTTGTTTTTGGAGCTTTTGGAATGAGAACAAAGCAATTCTGAGCAGAATCTTCGAAGAGTCCAAAACCATTATAAGGAGGCAATTCCTGGAGATATACAGGAAACAAGAAGTAAGGCAGATGCTACTTGTGTTAAAATTACATTAAAGGTAACTATAACTTTTTTAAAAAAACAACTCTGGAAAACACTTATTCAAAAATATTTTCTATATATAAAAATATAGTAAAAAAACAACATATCGCTTATTCCCTTCTTTATTTATGGATTTTACATCATGTTCACTGATCATAGAAGTAACTGTTGATGCTACAAAGTAACTCCCAGGGCTAGACACAAACTATTGTTGCTGTCCCCTGACCCTGGCCTACCAAAGTAGAGCCTGATCCCACCCTCAGTCTTAATGCAGATGACTTTGTGGTCATCCTAAAATGGTGAGGCCCATAGATCTGTCTGTGATGTCGTTGTTCTATGGTGTGAGCTTCACCCTGGCAGATCTGGAAACTGTTTCCTCAGTTCATCCAAAGTTTGTTTGTGTGTGTGTACGTGTGTGTGTGTGCACTAGATTTGGGAGAAGAGTGGTCAGGATTTTATTCATGTTGCTTTTCCTCCTATCTACTTCTACATTTCTATTATTTTTATTTCTTGATTTTTGAATCACAGAAGATGACAGCTATACTTTTCTGAGTACTCAGACTCCTTGTCCACGCAGGACCCCGCTCTCTTAGTGAAGAAGCTCATTTAGGAAATCAAGTTTCAGATGCAAAAGTTATTTGACGAGTTGGTGGGAAGGTATACATTGAGCTTATATGTTTCATTCGAGCTCCAGGAAGAACTAGAAGCATCAGTGTAGGATGCCAAGTTTCATTTCCCTAAGAACTTTAGGTCAGAAACTAGTTTTCCTCTTCTTTATCAATGCTGGCAAACATCAGCAGTGTTCTATTTCCCTGACTCTTTTTTGTTATACTTTCTCAGGAAACTCAGCTTGTACCACACTTTTTCACTTGTAGACACCTTCCCAAAATCTCTTTATATATTGTATGCAGACATTTTAGCATATTAGTCCATATGGTCCCTAGTACCATCTATAACAGGGTATTCTTTCAACAATGAATGACTCTACTAAATTCATCCAAGGTGTACTACTGGCAACACTGACTCTCTCACCCACTTGTTGGGGTTGCAGTTAATGTGATCCTCATGGCTAGAAAATGACTAGTAGATTCAGCAGATGGACAATGGCCTAATTTGCTTCAATTGCAAAACCACTCCTCAGTGAATATACAGGTTACCATGGATAGAGGGGACCATGGGCTGAGATCGTACATGCTAAGCATTTGAATTTCCTCTGGAGGCTAGGAAGAAACTGCAAAGTGGTGAAACCTGAACTTGCTTTGCATCTGTACCAGCATAACAATGAGAGCACCCTGGTTGGGAGTGGGGGTGGAGGTTGAGAGATTTGAAATAAGGAGGTAGCTATAAGCCTGTGAGTCTTTTTCCTAAATTCCTATTGTGTTTGGACAGACCTGTTTTTCCTTGAATCACAACTCATTTCCCTTGCTTCGATAAAGACCTTCCCTAAATATCAGCCCTTATGCCTGGGGTCCTGGTACCTTGCTTCTCATACTCCAAGCTACTGCCTGGGTCCTGTTCTAAACTAGAAGAGCCATTCATCTGAATGTGGACATCATCACTCCTAGACATCCTGCTCATATGACCCACTTACCAGAGTGTCTGCCTGAACTTTCTTAACCAAGCTAGTACACGTGGAGCCTGAGAGTTCCACAATCCTTCAGATACTACTTTTAGGGGCCACCCCCATAGCAGCTTAGCTCTCCTAATTCTGGCTTCTTCCTCTTCCCTGCCAGCATGCCTCCAGATGGAGCCAGTCTGAGATAAAACACATCTGGCCATTGGGTCCACGTTTACTTATCCCTGATCTAGCAGATCAGGTTGATTTATGAGTGCCATGATTCTCAAATTGAATATATCCACTTCATATCCACTTCTGCCCTGACCATTGTTTTGGCTCTAGCTTTATCCCTCTAGACTTTGCTACTGCTTTCTTTTTGTTAAAAATTTATATATATATTTTTAATTTCAAAATATTACAGGGGTACAAATGTTTTGGTTACCTAAATTGCTTTTGTATGGTTTGAGTCACAGTTATAAGTGTGTTCACCACCCAGATAGTGTGCATTGTACCCGTTAGGTGTGAATTTACCCATCTCCTCCTCTCCCCTCCCACCTGCTGATTTCCGATGAGTATTATTTCCATATGTGCACATAAGTGTTGACTGATTAGTTTTAATTTAATGGTGAGTATGTGTGGTTTACTTCTACTTACTAAAAAAAAAAGTTAACTGTAAAACAGCCTCAGGCAGGTCCTTCAGGGTGTATTTGAGAAGACAGCATTGTTATCATGGGAGATAATAACTCCATGTGTTTTACTGCCCCTGAAGACCTTCTGGTGGGACAAGATGTAGAGGTGAAAGACAGTGATATTGATGATCCTGACCCTGTGTAGGCCTAGGCTAATGTGTATAGTTGTGTCTCAGTTTTCAATAAAAAAGTCTAAAAAGTAAAAAAAAAAAAAAAAAAATTCAAAAATAGGAAAAAGCTTATAGAATAAGGATATAAAGAAAAAATATTTTTGTACAACTGTACAATGTGTTTCTGTTTTAAGCTAAGTATTATTACAAAAGAGTCAAAAAGTTATAACAAAAATTAAAAGTTTATAAAGTAAAAAGTTATAATAAGCTAAGGTTAATTTATTATTGAAGAAAAAAGTTTTCGTAAATTAGTGTAGCCCAAGGGTACAGTGTTTATAAAGTCTACAGTAGTGGACAGTAATGTTCTAGGCCTTCACATTCACTCACCACTCACTCTCTGACTAACTCAAAGCAACTTCCAGTCCTGTAAGCTCTACTCACAATAAGTGCCCTAAACAGGTGTATCTTTTTAAAATTTTTTATACTGTATTTTTCCTGTACCTTTTCTATGTTTAGATAAACAAATACTTACCATTGTGTTATAATTATCTACAGTATTCAATACAGTAACAGGTTTGTAGCCTAGGAGCAATAGGCTGTACAATCTAGGTTTGTGTAAGTACACTCTATGATGTTCACACAACAAACTTGCCTACTGAAGCATTTCTTAGAATGTATCCCTGTCATTAAGTGATGCATGACTATATTTGAGGAAATAATGGCTGAAAACTTCCTGAATTTGATAAAGGCATGAGTATAAATATCCAAGGAGCTTAACAAATTCCAAGTAAGATGAACTCAAAGATATATTATAATTAAACTTTTGAAAGATAAAGAGAGAACCTTGAAAGCGGCAAGAAAGAAATATCTCGTTACATGCAAAGGACTCTCGATAAAATTATCAGCAAATTTCTTATCAGAAACTTTGAAAGCCAGAAGGTAGTAGGCCAATATATTCAAAGTGCTAAAAGAAAAAAAAAAACTGTCAACCAAGAATACTATATCCATAGCCATATCCATATCCTTCAAAAATGAGGAAGAGGTTGGTCCGATGGTAGAGGGTTATTAGAACTTAATAACACTAGTGTTACTAAAGTTGGCATTCAACCCCCCACTGCTAAATTTGACTGCTTTAAAAATAAATAAATATAATTTAAAAAAATTAAAATTAAAAATGAGGGAGAAATTAAGACATTCCCAGATAAACAGAAGCAGAGGGAGTTAGTTACCACTACACCTGCCCTGCATGAAATGCTCCTGGGAGTTCTGCAGGGTGAAATGAAAGGACACCAGACAGCAACTTGAAGACATACAAGAAATAAAGCTCTTGATAAAGATAAATACATGGGCAATTACAAAATTATTTTATTATTGTAACAACAATTTGTATCTTTGTTTTCTACATGATTTAAGAGACTGATACATTTTAAAAATAATCTAAAAGCTAGTATTGTTGCAGCTCTTGTTTATAACTCCACATGTTCTTTTCTATATAAGAGACTAAAGCATTTAAAAGAATGTTTAATACCACTGAATTATATGCTTAAAATGGTAAATTTTACACTATGTGTACTTTACCACAATAAAAAATTTTTAAATTAAAAATAAAAATAAATCAATTTCTAAAAAAATAATAGAATGCTAGGTATAAATTAAAGCCATGCAAAGGACTATAAAAAGAAACGTCTCTTGTTATCTCCTGCTTCCCTCCCTACTTCCCCATTCCCACATGGTGAACTAATACAGGGTGTCCCAAAAATCTCCATACAAAGGAAAAATTTTATAAAATTTTATAATGAATATTTTATAAATAAAGGTACATTTAGCTACAATTTCCCATTTTCCCTATGTATGGTGACTTTTGGGATACCCTGTAGTAAGGTAGATATCTCTCCAGATCTTTCCTTCACTATACATAAACAGATATTATACACAGAAATTTACAAAAATAGGACCATATTATAGATATTCACTTAAAAATATGTTATGAACTTTTTTTCATGTTAATATGTATAGACTTACTGCCTTTTTTTTTATAGGCCTTATATTCTTTTAATTGTATGGATAGATATAATTTATCTTGTCAATCTCCTTATACTTTGTTTTATTACAAATAATGTTATAATACATATCCTTCTACATATATTTTTATAGTCCCCAAAGTTATATTTTCTAGGCCAAAGATATGCAATATTTTATTAGGAAAAAAATTAAAATGATGACAAACTGCCATTCAGAAAGGTTATTCTGAATGGCTTTCCCATTATAGTACATGAAAATTCCCATTTCTTCAAATAGGACTAACGCTGGATACTGTGAATCTTTTAAAATTGAACAGTTCTAAAAACCTCATTATTATCATGCTATTTCTTTGATTATCAATTAGATTGGGGGCCTTTTTATATTTTTTTGGCCATTTATATTTCTTAATTTGTAAACTATTACGTGTACTTTGTCCATTTTGTGTGTGCGGGGGTATTCACTATTCACATAGAAGTCCTTTTTCTTAAATTTCTACCTCAAAAAATTAATTTTATCACCACACTAAGAGTTACTATCCAATTACCTGTTTTACAGGAGGTGGTTCCTGCTTGCTCACATCAATACGTGGCAAATCAGGGATTCCAAACTTCTCTTTGTAATACTGTCGAGTAAATGGATCGCAATCATAAATGAAGAAAGTTCTCCCAAGGATAGTAAGTGGTTTCCCAACAATGAAGTCTTTGGCAGTATACCATTCCAACACCTCTTGATCAGAGATTTCCAGCACACATCGAGGGAAGTTCTCTAATATAAAATGGCATTAGAGAGGAAAGAAGAAGAAATGAGTATGGGAAGAAAGACTGACACACAACAGCCAGGCGCTCCTGAGAACCTAGGGGAGTAGAGTCTTTTGCTCTGGTCAAGGGTCGGGGACCTCCCTACATTCCCGCCAAAGCACAAGGCTATATATTTCTATCTGTTGACAGGACACATAAATAATATCCCAGATGGCTTTTGTAAAGTTTCTGTCCCATATTCAGCTCAAACTATCACTACAAATCACTAATCTCAGCAGAATTAATGGTTAGAAGAAATCATCACAGTAGAAAAGAATAAGCACCCTTCTATAAGGACAGCATCTTAGGTCTGGGAGAGATCCAAGTAATTTAGTTCAACTTCCAACCCATTTATCCATTCATCCAACATTTTTAGTGACCACCTGTACTGGATACACTGCCAAATACTGGGAATACTGCCTTCGTGAAGAAAATACTCTGTTTAGGGAGACAGATACTAAACAATTACACAAAGAATGGTTTCATGGCAATTGCAATTATTGCTATTAGGACAGTGTGATCTAGTTCTGGAGGCAGGGAGCAGGGAGAGTCAGCCAGATGATTACAGTAATCCATTCATGTGGGAATCAATCATGTTTTTTAATTTTGAAGTATGAAGGGGATACAAATGTTTTTGTTACATGGATACCTCTCATAATGCTTAAGTCGGAGCTTTTAGTGTACACATCACCTGAATAGTGTTCAATGTACATGATAGGTAGGTTTTTACCCCCTCATCTTCCCTCTCGGCCCCCCCTTCTTGATTTTCTATGACCTTTTCATCTCCTTCTACTCATGTGTGCCCATCGATTACCTCCCAATTATTAGAGAGTACATTTGGTGTTTGTTTTTCCATTCCTGAGATACTTCACTTAGGATAATGGTCTCTAATTCCATCCACATTGCTGCAAAAGACATTATTTCATTTCTTTTTATGGCTGAGCAGTACTCCATGGTGTGTGTGTGTGTGTGTGTGTGTGTGTGTGTGTGTATATATATATATATATACACACACACACACACACATCACATTTTCTTAATCCAATCATGAATTGACGAGTACTTAGGTTGATTCCATATCTTTGTGATTGTGAATTGTGCCAAAAGAAACATTTGAGTGCAGGAATCAATCATTTTTTTAAAAGTAGAATCAATCTTGCGTTTTTGGAATAAATCCAATTTTGTTGCACTGTTTTATGAGAACTAAGGGTTAACTTGTTTAAGATTGATTCCCTGCAGCCTGGCCTCCATGGAAATCATACGAATCACTTAGTTCTGCTAGAGTGTCACATCTTACAGCTGTAATCACAAAACTTTGACACAGAACTACTATCACATGGCAGATAAGAAATAGGCTGTTATTCTCCTGACTGGTAATTACTAAGATTGAAAAATAGGAAGAACGCTTAGTTTCTGCTATATCATACATAAAGGCTTGAACTCTGGCCCTTGATGATGGGAAAGGAGGGGCTGGTATTTCCCTAACTGTGCATCTTAAAAGCTCTACAATCCAAGGGATCCTTCTCCCAATGTCTAGTGCCTAACCCTATGATCCTTTTGAGCTGTCGCAGGAAGTAATGGACAACGGGGTACATAGCTCATGACTACATAAGTTTCCCTCAGTATACCATACTCCAGGAGATCTGGTATATGTGTGTATGTGTGTGCTGTCCAGCCATTTGCCTTTGTTTGCCCAATAAATTATTTTTTTTCATACACTGCTGAATTTGGTTTACTGATATCTTGTTTAAGACTGGTGCATATATCTTCATATGTGAAGCTGGATGCAGTTTTTCTTTCTCAGGGTGTCCTTGGTTTCACTGACATTTTTAAATGGATGAATTAAGGAGTTCTTTATTTTTTTTCTGAATAAGTTTGTGTTAAGCTTGGAATTATGTATTCTTTAAATGTTTGACAAAAATCCTCTGTAAAATCATAAGCACCTGGTGTTTTCTTTGTTGGAAATTTTTAAACTGAGTCTATTTCTTCAATGGTTAAAGACATTTGGTTTTCTATTTCTTCTTGAGTAAGTTATATTTTTCTAAAAATTTGCTTATTTTACCTAAATTTTCAAATTTATTGGCAGAAAGTTGTTGGTATTATTTTCTTATTTTATGTTTAATCCCTATTACATCTTTAAGAACGCCTCTTTCATTTTTAATATTATGTATATGTGTCTTCTTTCTTTCATCCGTTAATAAATCTTGTCAATACTTGTCATTTTATTAGTCCTTTCAAAGAAACAACTTTGGGTTTGACAAATCTTCTCTGCTAACTTTGTTTTCAATTTTGTTATTTTCAGGCTCTTGTTTTATTATTTCCTTCCTTTTAATTTCTTTAGATTTTAATTTTTTAGATTTCTAACATTTTGAGAAGCATGCCTAGCTTATTTATTGTCATCTTTCTTCTTTCTTAAATAAACATTTAAAGCTATAAATTTTTCTTCAAGTACAATGTTGGATGTTATCTAATTTTCTATCTACGTGATCTGTCTAATACTGAGAATGGGGTGTTGAAATCCCCAACTATTATTGTATTAGAGTCTGTCTCTCTCCCTTTAGACCTAATAATATTTGTTTTCTATATCTGGCCACTCTAGTGTTGGGTGCATATATGTTTAGAATTGTTATATCCTCTTGCTAAATTGATCTCCTTATTATTATATAATGACCTTTCTAGTCCCTTTTTACTGTTTTTGACTTAAAGTCTGTTTTTTCTAAGTATGGCTCATTTTGGTTTCAATTTGCATGGAATATCTTTTTCTATCTCTTTACTTTCAGTCTATATGTGTCTTTATAGGTGAGATGAGTTTCTTATAGGCAGTATATATCTGAGTCATTTTAAAAATCCATTCAGCTAGATATATCTCTTAAGTGGAAAGTTTAATCCATTTACATTCAAGGTTATTACTAATATGTGAAGGTTTGCTCCTGTCATTTTTGTTACTGAGTTTTTTGTTTGTTTTTTTTTTTTTTTGAGACAGAGTCTGGCTCTGTTGCCCTGGCTAGAGTGCTGTGGCATCAGCCTAGCTCACAGCAACCTCAAACTCCTGGGCTCAAGCAATCCTCCTGCCTCAGCCTCACGAGTAGCTGGGACTACAGGATG
>CAUYSK010097493.1:0-33637 GCA_963575035.1 Avahi laniger | reverse complement strand
GTCACTCAATGTGAAGATGGTGATAGCAAAGACCTTTATGATGATCCACTTCTGCTTGATAATAAATATATTTTCCCTTCCTTATGATTTTCTTAATAACATTTCTTTTCTCTAACTTACTTTATTATAAGAATATGGCATATAATACACACATTGTGTAAAATATGTGTTAATCAACTATTATCATTGGTAACACTTTCAGTCAACAGCAGGCTATTATTAGCTAAGTTTTGGAGGGGTCAAAAGTTATACATGCATTTCTGACTATGCTGGAGGTTGACCTCCCTTATCCCTATGTTGTTCAAGGGTCAACTGTATGTGTTACACACACAAACCATTATATCCTCTGTATACCATGTATCTTAATATCATATATATCCTAGTTTGGGTGGTTATATCAAGATTAGAATGTTAGTTATAACATCATATCATCAGATGCGAACTAATCTATTCAAGGGAACATCAAAATGCTCTGGAAAAATCAAAGCTTCAGATAAGCAGCTGCCAGTTAAAGGAGTTGTAGTAGAAATACTCCACACTAGCTAGTAGTACTAGCCTGCTATATGCTAGGCAGAGCTGTCGGAATTTATAGGCATTATTTTGTTTAATACAACAGCCTCATCAGGGAGGCACACTTTCTTTAAAAAAAAATTAATAGCTAAAGAAACAAATGCAGGGAAATTACGGGGTTCTCTCAACATCATGCAACTGTAGTTTTGGTTGTTTTCTGAAGCCCGAACTGCTTTGGTATGACACCGGGCTCCTTCATTTACTACCTTGGTGGCTCTGACAAATTTTTACCACAACTTTCCTAATGTGAGTTTTCTTCTCTGTACATAATAGCACCCGCCTCATGTATTGTAGTTTAGATGAAATAAGATGAAGTATATAAAGCACTCATCACAGTGCCTAGTACACAGAAAGCATTTTACAAAGGGTAGATAATATTACTACTACTATTATATTAATACTATAATTTTATAGTTCATGATCTAGCTTGGCACGGAAGGCAGATCATTGCACTGTCATTCATGTATTTAATGAAGACAAACACTCCAAAATTGATCATCCTTTCCCCTGTGTTTTGGTGTCTTAGGAAGCTAAGACAAAGTATATCACATCAATTTATAAGAAACCATCCTAGACATGCATGTTTTCTTAATTTTCCGAGGGAAAACACAATCTCATTTTGGCTTTCAGCTCCTACTGTCTTCCAGTGTTAGCTAACAGCAAGTGGTTGTATCCTCCCAGGATTTGGTTTACTCCTGACTAAAATACATATGTATTTAGACAAGAAGAAAGAAGAAATCAAAACTCTTCTGGTAAACAGGGGAATTAGGTACAGGGCTAGCAGTTCTTAAACACTGGCAAGTCATATTAGTATGTAGTAACTAGTTTCTGAATTACACTACTTTATACTTTGAATGCCTTATCTACACCCAAAATAGTCTAGTCTGTTCAGCCAACACCCGGTATCACCATGTCTCATCTTTGCAGCCACCAATTCTTACTACAACACTGTTTATTGGTACCATGTCCACTTCCAAACTACCCCTCGTCGTTACATCGTGACCAATGGTCTCCTAATTCTAAGGCATACTAGCATCTTGCAATCTTCATTTTTTTGTGGTATGTGAAGTGTAAGATGTAAACTTAAGGTGTAATGATGCTGTAAGAATTCTTACACTGCTGTGGGAATTGGCTTATTTTGTTGTTTTATATGGGGTGGAGGGACATTACAAAGCATTTGATGTTTAAAGTTAACCTTTCACATTCAATTCTTGCTAAAAGTCGTTAAATATAAAGATTCCCTATTTTCTAACAGAAAAGTCAACAACTGGGCACACTAAATTTAAAGTTGAAAAAACATGAGGAAATAAATTATCTCTATTGTGCTGTATATGCAACCAATCATTCCTTAGAGGAGACAGTGAGTTCATGGCATCCTGGTCAATCAAATTAAAGAATATATTTCTTGCACTGTGCACACATTTGAATCATAAAAAGCTGCAAACAAAATAACATGTCATCTTGTTCCAGGAATTAGGATAACACCCTGATTACCCACAAGAGGGTGAAGACTATTCAACAAAGGGATGAAATGAAAATACCTAAGTCCACTTTCCAAACCTAGTAAAGTATTTTTTTCTTGAGAAGACAAAACACAACTCAGCTTCCCCCATTTAAATTACACATTCTCTCTCCAGATTAGTGGCTATTCCCATTTTCCCATGGAGAGGAAAGAAGATTCTCTGACAATAATGCTGCCAACAAGCTGAAAGGGAAGAATGCAGCCCAGAAAAATCCTCCGTCAAACTTGAGGGTCCAATATTTGCCAGTTCTGGAAAAGCTTCAAATGAAATGCTTTAAGACACTAGTGTGGTTTTTAAAAAATAATCAGTTAATTGCATTTTGCACCATATCTGGCTGGATCCGGTAATATAAAACTCTTAGTTCCTCCTTTAGGAGGATGTACCTTGCCAAGTAAAATCTCCCTGGGTAATGTGGTCTCCCATAAATGCTCTGATGTACAAAATCTAACCTAACAATGTAAGTGCTGCCTAGAAATCAGCCCTTGCTTACTCAGAAAAGTGTCCAGGAAGGCAGATGGGCTTGGATAGGACAAGTCCCAGGGACCTGCACTCAGCAGCCTGATACAGTGATCCCCAAAGCTTTCTTTTGCTTTTGGTGCTGCAGGTGTGAGCAGGGAAAAGTGTCTCATCTCTCCCACCCAACCATCAGCCTAATAAATGTCTTCATATATAAAGTGAGCAGGGAGGCACATATATATTCAAAAAATGAGCAGAATGGCAATCTTTAGTGCAGAGAAAACTTTAAAAATTGAGTTACATTGAATCTGTTTTATAAAACTCTTTCTTCAAGTTGCTTATAGTATTTTCTAATTTTTTCCAGCTTTACTGAGCTTCAGCTGACAAATTAAAATTGTGTATACTTAAGATGTACAACTTGAGCTTCTGATACATGTACACATTGTGAAATAATCACAATTAAGCTACTTAAAGTATCCATCAACTTCCCTTGTTATCACTTTATTGATTTATTTGTGTTATTTTTTGTATATATATGTTGAGAATGCAACATCTACTTTTTATTTTTTTTTGTCTTCCCAATGCAATGTTCTTTCCCAAATCGAGATGGGAACTTATATAAAGAGAAGAACAAAGAGTGACCACAGGACAATGTCCACTTCTTAATTCTGTATCTTTGTTTACAAAGGTTATTCTTTTCTGAATGCCATCTCCCCTTACCTATCATTCTTTAAATCCCACTCATCCGTTTGTTGTACACTGGAGGTATATACCACGAGATCTCAGTCCTCAGTGTGCTCCATCCAGTCTGGCCTCCTTGCTGTCCAGTCAAGCTTTTTCTTCCACAGAGCTTTTGATCTTTGTACTCCCTCTGCCAGTAACATTTTTCCACCCTCAGCTAGCCCTTTATAACTTAGTTCTCTGTATGAATGACAACTTCTCAGAGTTTCCTTTGCTATCTTACCTGCCCAACCCAATCCCGTTAAACTATGGCCACTAAGAAAAAGTATTCTCAAAAATCTAAACTCACTGTGTATATCGTCCACTAGAATGCTGGTTCCATTATATCAGCAGATTTTGTGTATTTTGCCCAACGCTTCGTTCTTAATATCCAGAGCAGTATCTGGATAACATATAAGCACTCAAAATGTTTGCTCAAAGAATGCATGCCCGAGCAAATAAAAAGAGGAAGGAACTCTTTGGTCTGGGGTTGAGGGGATTTTCGCTGCCAGCAGGCACATTGAACTCGCAGCTTTGCGCTTCTGTGCAATCCCTAACATCTGCGCAATGAGAAACTAGACCAGTTGGTCCCTATGTCCTGTTCTATCTTTGACATACCATGAATCAAGCGCCAAATCTCATTCTTGGAGGGAGAAATTTCTAGGAATTGCCATTCTGCCCTAATCTTTCCCTCCTTGGAACTCAAAAATTATAGTGTCCATATTTGGCACTTAAGTTTTATTTCTGTTATGATGATGATGTCATTATATTACTTTACCCTTTGATCTCTCTTATACATAGGTCTTATCTTCCCAAGGTGCTCTCTCGGGAAGACGTCTACTGTGTCTTCTCTCTTTTTATACCAGATGTATAATAAATAAGTTTAGAATGCCATTTGAAAGGACACCAAGAACACTGTCAACCTCACTTGAGCTTCACCATATTCTTACCAGGTAGGTGACATTGTTATGCCCCATTTCCCAAATGGCTTATTTACCAAAAGTTTGATTTCAGTATCCCAATCCATATATTCTGATTTAACAGCTGCTGCAGTTTTTTCACTGAACAAAAGCAAGTGTTTTCGCATTTATTTAACCAGAAGACCTATGAGGTTCATTTCTTTCTAGTCTGAACAGTGGCAATTTCATAAGAATTTGCAGAGACAAGTGTTCTAATTTTCAAGGGTAATTTTAGAACCTGCTAGATAAAACAGCTACAATTAGTTTGCACGTTAGATATACTCTAGTTCAAGTTCATATCCACTTTAATGTTTAAATGGCTGGCTAATTGCACTGATCTGAACTCACCGGGATAATTCACCTTCAGGCTTCTAAATCCAAGGCCAATCATGTAGCTCATAGCAAGAGCAGGGTGGTACTTGGGCACTTTCAGCACTGACTGCACCACTTAGTGTGGGCTTTATTTTTTCTTGTTTTAATTACAAAAAAAAGCACTGCCACTAGTTCTCTTGGTGCTGCAATCTGAGAAGCAGGAACCAGGGTCTGCTCTATTTCCATACCTGCTCAGAAAGGCAGTGGGTCTCTGCTCATCAGAGCTCCCTCGGCAGTGTGAGAACACCGTGAAGACAAAGACCTTATTCAAACTGCAGCACAAGCAACAAGAGAAAGACCTTTGGAGAATGAATCCTTCAGAGTTTTAGATTCATAAGAAAAAAGATGAATCCCAATTTAAAAGAGCAGCATTAGATTATTATTTTAAAGAATCTGGTATTTATTTTATTTGTTTGGTGTTTCCATTACCAGTGATTATTTTACCAGAGAGTACTATTTATTTCCTGAGCTTTTATCAGCAAGCTGGTGATAGGAAAAATGACCTTTCGTGTGAATGTTTTCAGGGATTTCCTCTTTCTCTTCTGGATGAAACTATTCAACACAGCAAAAAGTAAAGGAAGGAAAAGGATTTGGTGACTGCTTTTCTCCACGAAGCATGAAGAGAATTTAAAAAAGAAAAAAAAAAGAGTGCAATTTCACAACCAATTACACTGCTAGCAAAAGCAATTCCCAACTAATTATGAGAGAACGTCACAACCTTTTAAAGCATTAATATGAAGAGCAAATGAAAAACTAAGGCTTAAAATGGTATGAAATCCTACATATTAAGCATACTCTTTTCAGTATGTGAACCATATTTTAATATTCATGTCAAATTCAGGTATTTTGCCTGTGAATAAAGAAAGAATAATATTAATATCATTGAATTAAACCATAATGTATGCGAAAACACTTTATCTTGAAGCCTGATATTATTGACTTAATCAAATATGTTCTGCACTCCTTCTATGTGCAAGGTCATGTGTCACGTCTAAAACATCCAAACATGCTGTTCTCAGGGCCTTTGCACATGCTTATTCCTACCTGAATGCTCTCGTCCTCAGTATCTGCATGGCTCACTCCCTCGCCTCCTTGAAACCTTTGTTTAACTATCCCTCTTCAGTGAAGCCTCCCTGACTTCATTAAAAACTGTAATTGTCACTACGGCTCCAAAACTCTAGCCCCTTTTATTTCTCTCTACGGTATTTACCACTATCACAGAATACAGTCTCCTTATATATTTTATCTATTGTCTAGCTTTTTACAACTAGTACATAAATGAGACAAGGGTTTTTGTCTTTTTTTTTTTTTTTTCTCGTTGCTGTATTCTTAGTATACAAAAAGATGTCTGGCACATAGGAGGTATGTAATAATTATTTTCTGATGCTCAGGGCTACGTGAGATCATGATTAAAGCAGAATATAATTAATAATAGTTTTTCCTAGGAAAAATAATGCCCTTCATTCTCTTAGGTGACCTTGATCAAAGAAAGCTTACTGATCGGTCTTAATCTACCTGGAGCAACTACCTAAAGAGCAGGATTGCTGACTAACAGCAGTTAGTTCACTTGTGTAACACTTGTCTCATATATCTTGGTCTTTATCAATAAGGGTATGTCCTAACGAGATGGTGTGGGAGAAGCAAACTATAGATAGATGCTGGGCTATTTCCTGGGTATTTCCCATTTATATTACTTTTGCAGAAGTCAATATAGTGGCTGAGATTAGTATTTATTTGGGTTCTTTTCAGAACCATTCACACTCTTCAAATATTATTTGGAATAAAACAAGATGCTTGTAAAATTATGTTTCTTTCTTCTGCCACCAAAAAAACATAAATTACTACCATATATGTGCTTTTCCCAAGTTTGGCAATGGAGCAAGAAATACCAGTAGACAAACTTTTTGTTGCTGTTTTTGTTACAGCTGCAGTATATCAAATCTTAATATTATTGTATTTCTTTAGGCTGAAATATGAAATCTCAGGTTGTGTATCTGGTGATAAAGAAGAAAAAGATTCTGAATCCAAAAGCAATTAAACAACTGAGAAACTCTCATTTACAGTTAATTCCAGTGTGTTCTTTGGTATAGAAACTTACTTTTTACTTAATAAGCAGTGCTGAAATAAAAACATTTTCTGAAGATTTTATCTAATGTATGTTTACATTTAAAAATAACTTAGATAAACCTGGATTGTTCTGCATACTTTCAAAATAGGCAAAAGCACCCTGTCGGAGCCTCAAAATTCAAGAGATTCCAGCAATGACAATCAGACACAGAAAATATAGTAATCAAAGAGAGAAAATATTTTTCCAGATGATGCCACAGAGGTATTTATCTCATAACTCCCTAACCAAGAAAGGTATTAAGGGTCAGAAGTAAAAGAAAAGTCCTGCATAGCCTAAGCCTCTACCTTATACAACAGGGATGGGCACACACACATACACGCTTTACTAAATCAAAAGGAAATTTTCCCGTTATTTCTTACTTAGAAATATTGGCGAATACAACCTTGCAACTATGGCAACGTAATAATATGATTCATTTTAGATGTCTAATATGGACCATTTGGCTTTATAACAATTTTTGTCTCTGAGTATCTTAATAAATAACCACCTCAAACAACTTCTTATAAAAGATTAAAGCTTGTGACATGAACTTCTTTAATATTTTTCATACTTTATAGCAGCCTTTGGTATTAAACCAGGTCCATGTCACTTCCCTGATAAATCTGTTGGTGATATTATTTAAAAAATAACCTAATCTACAAAAATGGCAATTTAGACCAATCACCCTTATTTACATACTGCAAAAATGACAAAACACTTCATTCTACTAATCATTATTAAGATTTAAATAATAAATATCCTGTTATAAACATGAGATGATGTTTTATGCTTTATACTTTAGAAAATTATTTCCCCTAGACAGATTTCCTCTTCCTTTCCCTCATCTTCTTCTTCCCTTTCTCCCCTTTCTCTCCTTCCTCTTTCTCTTCACCCTTCTCTTTCACTCCCCCCTTTTCTTCTTTAAAACTATATCCATCGTTTTCTAGCTCTATAACCCTAAGCTACTTGCTTTGCTGAGTTTCAATTTCTGCACCTGTAATAACAGGGATAAACTTTGCAGGGCTGTTGATAGAATCCAAAATAATGTGTCAAGCACCTTGCAAAACAACTGACACACAGTAGGTCCTCAGTAGATGATTGTTACTACTGAGGTGTTGACCTTGCAAGACAATATTTAATTGTTTCAAGTTAAATGGGAAGATGATTTTCTCTTCAAGATTTCCTAAATTCACAATGTTTCTTGCAGGATTTATTTTAGATATGATACTTTAAAATCTAAGCAAATATACTATTGAAATAAAGCTGTTTATTTGTTATACATTACTATCTAGTTCCCTACATTGAATTACAGAATCATTTCTTATTAATTGATATGGGATGCTATTCTTGCTATGTACATTTTCTTTCAAAACTAAGAAACAAACGTTTAATTATGTATAAATTATTTTCTTTTCGATTTAATGTATTTTTAAAATGTCAAGACTGGACTTTAATTAACAATGAATCAATATTGGTTTATTAGTTGTGACAAATATACACAGTAACATAAGATGTTAACAATAGAGGAAACTGGGCATGAGGCATAGAGAAAGTCTCTGTAATTGCTTTATAACTTTTATGTAAATCTAAAACTATTCTAAAATAAAAAGTTTGTTTTAAAAAAATATCAGAACTATCTCTAATCTTATTAAGTTCAAAGAGGAAAAGTCTGTTAAAGTGTCAGCAAGAATAGACTCTTAAAAGAAGTAATATGGTCCTACCTGTTAAATCAGTTTTACCTTTTCTTGCATATGCTATGAATTAACTTTGCTTTTGTGCAGAGGCTATGGATTTCTAGGTCATAACTTTCCATTTATAAACCTCATACATTCCGTCATGTTAACTGAAAACTTAATCAGTGCTTTGTGCTTCTGGATAGATCCCACTTGGAGAAGGGAAAGAACATAACCTACTCACCAAAAGGAGACTGAGTTTGTTTTACTATTGCAAATGCTCACCAAAGCCAGATATCGAATATAATTTAGGTGGCTGAAAGAGACAAAAAGTCCACAAAAACAGATGACATACAAATTAGTGGTATTAAAATTAAATTAAAAATGCCTCTATTGTAACAAAGTCAAGGTATGTCCCTCTTGAAGATTCTATTGGAACAAGAAACGGTTCAATTAATATTTTATAGATCACATACAAATGTATGATCAAGGGGAAGATATTTTTGGTTATTTATCAATAATATGGAATTATAAGGCAGAATCATCCTGCTTTACTGAACCATCTACCATCATTAAGCAATGAAAGATACAATAATAGATTAAGAAATATGATCCTTCCTGAGACTACACAAATTCTTGAGACAATTACATAAGGCTTGTAACATCAGTTTGTTTGCAATTATCTTGCCTGGGTTAAAAAAGAAATAGCCACCACATTTTAGAAGGATTACAAAGAACAATGCAATACTCCTCATAAAAACCTTTTATGTCTACCCCTATTTAATAAAGATTTTATGCATTAAAAAAGCTTTTGTAATATTTGTTCCATAAACTACCTTTTTAATGTTTATGATGCAAAGGATGGCAATTCATGAGACAAGCTATGAAGACAGTCTTGTTTGGTTGCTTAGCTCTCGAGTTTCCCATTTGTGACAGTCATTAGGCAAAGAAACTATGCAATCTGGAACTGATCCTCAGTTGCTAATGCACTAATAATGCTTTTTGACTTATGCATGCAATAAGGAGACAATCGCCTCTAATGCAATCTGTTGTATGTATTATTTACATCCTGAAGTGCATTAGTAAGGAATTTGAGGAGCCAGGGGAAATCAATGGAGCCTATTTGCCTTTCTGTCCTGTTGATATTGTTGCTGCATGTTATAGCATATATAAGGCATCTTCCCTGATGAAGTAGAACATGTTGTGCTTTCAAATTCTCAATGTATACACAGAAGTCCCCTCTTTACCCATAGGGGATAATTTCCAATACGCTGGTGGATGCATGAAACTGCAGATAGTACTGAACCCTATATATGCTATATTTTTCCTATGCACACATACTTATGATAAGGTTTAATTTATAAATTAGGCACAATAAGAGACTAACAATAGCTAATAATAAAAGAGAACAATTATAACAATGCAGTATAATAAAAGTTATATGAATGTATTCCATCTCGAGCTCTCTCTTAAAATATCTGATTGTACTGTTGATATAATACAATGATACTTATTGACCCTGGGTAATTGAAACAGTGGAAAGCAAACCTCAGATAAAGGGGGGCTATTATATTAATTCTACTCTCTTCACACCTTCAGTTCATTGATCTGTCCAGAATGTGATGCTGAAGACAAGATAGAGATTCTCATCTACCTGCTTGTCCAGAGGTCAGTTCAAGAAATCACTCTATTAGTGTAACTTTCTTTACCTATCTTTTTCATCTCATCTGATGTCTCTTCAAATAGCAACGAATACGTGTTTTTCTTAAACCAAACACAATTCTATCATTAAACTATTTGTATTAAACTTTGAGTATTTTTATAATGAATTCAAATGAGCTCAGCATTTGCTTTTATTCTACTGGGCAAGCAGCATTTTAGGGAGACTCACTTCACCACTGATGTCATCCCATGCACCTTCCCAAGAACAGAATGAGGAACTCAAGTCTGCCAGACAGGAAGCCGTCTATTGAGATCATCCTGGAAATAGTGTACGTACAACGCAAATTAAGAAAATAAGAACAAGTAAATGAAATACTTTTTTTTCCTTTTTACCAAGTATGGTGCTCATACAATCACAAAACTTTTCTCTTTGAATAGAATGCTTATGACATTGTTTTTCTTGTGTCTCGGTCAAGATTAGCTCCTTATTCTAACGACAAATTGGCTGGGGCACAGTGTATTTTAGTAAAAAATTCCTTTAAATATTTGTATAGTTCTGACATAAACTTTCTTGCCTTTCCTTTATTTTCTCAACTTGAAAGGGTGCTATACAATTGAAGGTGATTAAAGAATGTTACATTTAAGTTTAATATTTGTAAGTAAATAGGCACTGTGAAAATGTGAATTCAAAGATTTGGTTTCTTGATATTTTTTATTCTAAGTTAGGGATTAAGAAATAACAGTTATTCCAAATAGGCCAGCATCAAAATATATTATTTTTAGTACAAATGTATAGAAGATAAAGAAAGGATATTTTTGAAAGCACAAAATAGAAATATTAATAGGAAATTGAAAAATGCATATTGAATCCAATTTGTCTATTGATTTTTATTTTAACATTGGAGATAAGTCTCTGAGGTAGTGCTTGTAAAACACCGTGGTGTCTGAGTATGATCTAGGATTCTTGTTAAAATTCATTTTCTCAGCCTCACCCACAGAAGTTCTGATGCAGTAGTTGACGAAGGTGTATATAGGTGAGGACCATAATTTGAAGCTTGTTCCTTAGGTGGTCATTTAGGTACAACCACAATACATTTTCAGGTTTCTGGATGAAAAGTGAACCTTATTATGCTAAGTGCTTTATGGTACCTTATCTTATTTAATCTTCACAAGGTGAGGAGTTACAGTACATTCAATAGTTTCTTTCTGCTAAGTGAGGTCTCAAATGTTCTAACAATGTATGTAACTTGCCTAAGTTGCCATAACTAGTTGAAGAGCAGAGCTGAGGGATGAGAGTAAGGCCCATATTCAACAGCCCTTTGACAAGTATGTTTCTACTACTCTAGAATGAATAAAGGCTTCCAGCCTCTCTCTTTCTATCACTCAAGATTCATGGAGACAAGAGGCAGCAACAAATTAAAGGCGGTTCTATCATGAGTTGTGTGTGTGTGTGTGTGTGTGTGAGGGGTGTATTCTGGTGACAGAATGTTAACAAATCAGTGTCCATATTACTTCTTTTTGGGGGGGGAGGGAAATAGGGTTTCGCTCTGTTGTTAGGGTTACAGTGCAGTGGCGTCACCATAGCTCACTGAAACCTTAAACTCCAGGACTCAAGTGATCCTCCTGCCTCAGCTTCCTGAGTAGTTGGGACTACAGGCACATGCTACTGTGCTCGGCTAATTTTTATATTTTTTGTAGAGACGGGGTCTTGCTATGTCGCTCAGGCTTGTCTCAAACTCCTGGCCTCAAATGATCCTCCTGCCTCTGCCTCCCAAAGTGCTGATATGACAGGTGTGAGCCACTGTGATTGGCCAGTGTCCATATTATAAGGATCCTTTCTAACCCACCTCTTCCATGGCCTCTTATGAAGTAACACTTATTTGTCTATCCCAGCAGCATTTCTTAGTCTGTAATATCAGAGATATTACAGAATTTCTTGTCCTAACTTAGCAGCTATAACAGATAAATACAACAGAAAGAAGGAAGGAAACAAAGGAAGAAGAGAGAATTGGGAGAAAGAGAATGTGAGCATGAATATTCATATGCATTCAAATGTGTGGGTGGGAGGAGAAGTGGGTGGTACCATTTGACCTAGGAGAAAGAAAGGAGGCAAAAGAAAGTGGTCTGTCAACGTGGTAAATTATGTATTAGAGACACAGATAGAGAACAGATTTAAATTCCGTAAAGGTCAACATCACTGAAAATTTATGGCTATTTTGTGCTTCCCAGACATATTTTGCATGTAAAAAAGTGTCACACTATGCAAAAAAATTATTTTAAAAATCTATGAAAAAATATTTTTGAAATATTTACAGAAATTATTTTTCCAAATTATTCATAGAAGTTTATATTATACAGTATAAATAATAAATGTACTTTAAAATAGATCTTTCAAATTTTATTTGTATCAGAAAGCAGTTCTACTTCCCATGTCTTAGGAATGATAATATGCTTACTACTAATGAGCTAAACTTATTCATGAATGATAGAAAGGAATTATTCACATTTGGTATTATTAGAAATAACTTCTTTACTGTAAGGCTAGAGAGAGTCTAAAATATGTTCAAGGATATAGTTTTTGGATTCCATCCTTTCTTGTTTTCTTTCTTCCTTCCTCCCTCCCTTCTTTTCTCCTTCCCTCTCTCCCTCCCTCTCTTCCTTCTAACTTCCCTTCCTTCCTTTCTCCCTCCCTCTATCTCTCTGTTCTTACCTTCCTTTCTTCCTTCCTGGATGGGACATAGGCTTTGGCTGAGGTGAGAGAAAGTCATATATGAAGATATGAAAACTAGGACTGCTAGGAATCAGGTAATTTCAGAACTAGGGGGTATCGGAGAACAGCTAGTCTTGTTCTGTACTGTACACATGAAGAACTAGAGACTCAGAGAAGTGAAATTAATCTTCCCCATTTTCCCACCTTCCAGCCAAGTCACCAAGTCAAAAAACAGAACCTATTCCTTCTAGCTTTTAATCCACTGAACTTTCCCATATGGTTGATTTTATCTTCAACAGCTACCTTGCCAAGAGGAAAACGATACATACGTGGTGCTCTATTGGTGCTTCTTTCAGAATTAGGCTTCTATTATTTCAATCTAGGATGTAACACCTGATAAAACAGAGAAACTTCAGGGAATATGGCCTAGGACAGGGTAGTTTTTGTTGTCGCCTCAAATAAGTAACTTGACTTTCTGCTTCATAACCCATTTAAAGCCATTTTTCTTTTCAATTTTACCTCTACATTTTTTTCTTCAATAAAGACAAACGCTAGTTGTCTTTGTCTCAAGTATGGTTTCCCAAGTGAATAGCCCCAAACAATAAAATTTCATTTTACTAAATAATGAAAAATAGATAACACCAAAAATGCTTCAAAAGCAGGAATGTGTTATTTCAGGATATTATTTTGGGGGGCAGCTAATCAATTTGATTAGTGAAGTTTTTTTATTATTATTATTTCTGTGTATTATGAGGGTACAAATGTTTAAGTTACACTGCCCTTGCCCCGCCCCAGTCAGAACTTCAAGCGTGTCCATCGCCCAGATGGTGCGCGTCACACTCATTATGTTTGTATGTGCCCATCCCCTGCTCCTCCTTCCCATCTGCCCGACGCCCCATAAATGTTATTCCTACATGTGCACTTAGGTGTTGATCAGTGAAACCAGTTTGCCGGTGAGTACATGTGGTGCTTATTTTTCCATTCTTGGGATACTTCACTTAGTAGAATGGATTCCGGTTCTATCCAGGAAAATACAAGTCTCACTATTCAGCTATGATTAGTGAGTTTTGATTTGAAATTGTTACCGTTCTTATGGTAAAAGAGTAGTCTTTCCTGCTCAGCACTTGGAACTACAGAGCTATAAAGCATAAAAAAGAAAAATGTGACAACCTCCTTGTATTTCTATAGCAACAAACCACTCCTAGGGGCTTGAGAAAAAAAGTCGAGCAGATTTCTCTACTTCGGTTTTATTCTCCCCTTTCACACAATCATGAGCCTTAACAAATACCTTTGCTGCAGAAAGAATAAGAATATGTGTAACAATAATCCCATCACCTTTGTATCTGTTTTGCTTTTGAAAGTTCAAGGAACTTTTACACTGCTCTTAACAGTTATAACAACCCACCTGAGGCAAGAATCTTTCTTGTTACATTTGAAAAATGACTGAGACTAGTGGGTATTAATGAATATATTAAAGGTCATACAGTGAGGTATTGTCAGAGCCTAGGCCTGAATACAGAACTCCTTACCATTCATGGATTTAGCAAAGGTTTGTTCACGGAGGACCCACTGTATGTAACCCAGGACAGTCCTGAGCACCTGGAACGCAGTGAGAATTGCAATGCTGTACTCTTTTTCCTTAAAATGCACATAGTCTAATAGAGGGAGAAACACAAGGAAACCAATGATTAAAGAACTATATAAAAAATGCACCAGCTGCTACTGGGCCACAGAGAAAGGATCAAGGTCTCTTGGAAGGTTTCCTGGAAGACATGATCATGAGCAAGTCTTGAAAGATTATTGGTTGAATACATGATCAGGACTCCATCAGGCAGGGAGAGAAGACTTTGGGAAGAGGAAACTAATGCACAGAGGTGCCAAAGAAAGAAGAGGCATGCCTTTGGGGAAAAGTAACTCATATGGTTGGAGCAGAATGCATGAGCTACGAAGAAGGATGAGTCTACGAATGTAGACAGGGAATACAGTATGAAGGACTTTGTGTTTACAATCAAGGAGGTAGCTCTTTTCCCTGAAAATCATAGGGAGCCAAAATAAAGATTTTAAGGAGGGAGAGACATCATTAGATTTGAATTGTCCCAAAATCACTTTGGCTGCCTTTTGAGGAGGCAATGAAGGGAGGCAAGATTTGAAGCAAGAAATCTATTTTTAGGAAGCTAATACAGGAATCTAGCTGATAAATGATACTGATTAAAACTATCTCTTTTTTGAGTATAGTTTATTTATGACATTCAATTATTTACCAAATTCTTTTCCTATTCACCTCCTTAGTTTTGACAGTTGGTACACGGGATCCTGGAAATCACCTAGATTATTTTTTTAAGGCCAAATAAAATGATTAAATAACTGACCCCAGAATTTTTTGTTGCACTGCTTTCTGTCACAGCAAAAGAATTAATATGAGGTTTTATCTACAGTCTAATGGAGTTACAGCTTTTATGACCCATTATTTCTTCTCCTTCTTATAGCTCTTAAATAATTAAGTGAAATCTCAAGATAGAACAAATAAGAGTTCAGCAAAAAGATTTTAAAATAGTCCAAAAAATGGCTAACTTTATGTAAAATCTACATGGATTTAGGTACTACATAATCTGGTATCATATTAGTTAAATGTGCCTTCAAAAAAAAGTGAGATGAAGTTTAAAAAAATATATACTTAATCAAGTTTATCTTTACTGTCCTCATTGTGTTATTTTATGTTCATAATTTGTTGGTTTTAGCCATGCAATCCTCTTCAATAGATTTAAACTAATGAAACTCAAAATAATGTTAGATAGAGCTATATTGTATTTTTCTAGTATCTATAGTCTACCTGCCGACAGGAGCCACACTGACAATACTTAAATTTCCTCCAGTAAAAATACTGCAGGAGACATTTCATGGTGAATAATTGATGACATTTTCACAATGCCAAAGTTTTCAAGGCAGAGAAAAGAGATTTGATTTTAGAAGAGCCTGGATCACATGAAACACTTCATACCAGTTTCTAATTGATGACCTAGATTGAGTGAAAATTAATTGTCATTTTATATTGTTTCTTGTGAGCTAAGGGAGTATGGTCACAATAAACAGGGAAGGTCTGATTTGATTAGATAAAGCAATTTTCAGGCAATTTTCTTAAATAAGAAACTTACTTGGTTTTGTGACCATAATGTTTGCAACTGTGGTAATCTGGATTGAATGACATTGAGAATTACAGTCTTGTTATATGTGAACAAAGCCAAGAACTGGGGAAGCTGACCTTTTGTAAACGAATGGTATGCCCAGAGATGCTATGTTAGAACGAACACTACCAGCCACCAGTGAAACCAAGATGAAGCTACCCCTATCACCTGGTCCGAGACTTTGGACATTCTTGTTACAAAATGTGTGCAAAATATAATAGAAAGAAAAGAAAACATAGACATCTTTAGAAATAACTCACTTTATGGTTTTTTTTGAAATTTAAGAAAATATATTGCTGGCCTGGAGGGAGGCCATTTTGAATGATTTAAAGATTTCCTAGAGTGTTTATACAATAGATCTACTATATAGCATAATCATCATCTGAGATCAAACTGGCAGTATTTTCTTCTTTTTAAAGAAAGAATTACTGGGTTTGTAGGATATGTACTTAGTAAGATATAAAATAAACTATTTCTAAAGTCAGTCTAAGATGGGAAAAATGAAATCTGGCTCAAAACTAAGAATGATAGGCTTATTTTAAAAAATCATTATTTCTCCCTCGTTAATAAAGAGAAAATTGGTCCTCAAGGGAAGAATAAAATGTATAATGACTAATTTAAAAGCTGAAGCCAAGGCTTCTTAAAAGTGAACCAAAGCTTTTACTATGATTAGTATTTTCCACAGAGATAAAAGAAAAGTACTTCAAATAAGCACATTAGGATCTTTCATAATTAAATATGAAAAACAATTATCCATGATACAGTTGAAAGAGTCTCATTCATTAATTTTTCAATGATAAAAGAGGTTCTAAATAAAGATATCAATAACTCACACATATCAATGTCACCCTCTCAAAAAACTCTAAAATATTTCAATTTTGAATCCTCATATCCCAACGTATATAGTGAATATTTATCTGTCACAGATGAGAAAAATCCTCCTGTCCAATAACTTATTCATATAAACATTTACAGTGTATTCAATTGGATTAACAGTTTCATCTTCTCATAAATTTGTTTATGAACAAATTCTTAAAATTATATAGCCTGATTAAAGAATGAGTTACCCTTATATGTCAAATAATTATATTGCCAGCTCAGGATAAACATTAATGACCATAAAATGAAAGTTTTAATAAAGAGCAAAACTCAATTTTGGAGTTCTGATAATAATTTTCTATAATTTTAATAACTAACACATAAAATAAATTTAAATTTCTAAACAAAAGATCTTTATACATCAATCAAAAGTGAGGTCCATGTATTTGAGGTCATATAAATGATCTTTGGAGCATGATGTATAGAGTTGTCAGTGTGAAATGTGTTTTGGTTGCAAGTTAAATACTTATAATATGGGTGCTTGCCTTTGTGATAAATTATCAATAGTGATGGGAAAAGTTATGCTCAGTGGAAAATGCAAACTTTAAAATGAAGGAATAGTAACAGAGATTTGTTGACATCTAAATGACACTTATTAAAATACACAGTTGTAAATCATGATACAACTTTTCATATGCCTAGATTTGGACATTTATTTATTAATAAAGGTTTGAAAAGTCCTCCTAGAGACTCATCAGTTGATGCCAACATATACTTCCCAATGGAAAACATATATTTAAGCTTACATTTTCATGTAAAGTTGAAAAATATTAACAAAATTTGGACACTGAACCAATGTTAGATTCCTTGATATGATCAATTTGGGTTTCATGTTTGAAACCATAGCTTTCCCATGAATTCTCGATATATATGGCTAATCTCTATTGGTACTTACAAAGATTCCTATGCTACCTCAGCTTCGGTTTCTTTCAAGGAGAATGACCCACATCTTTAGATACTCAAATGTTCTTCATATTAAGAATCTTACTTGATTGTATGGACATATTTGAAACTCAGACTTGGGGGGGGCAAGAGCAACATACGTAACCTAAACATCTGTACCCCCATAATATGCTGAAATAAAAAAATAAAATTAAATAATAAAAAAAAAGAATCTTACATGCTTGTATTTAAGAGAGCCCATCTTTTTCAATTGGCCACTCCATTGTCTTCATATTGATTATTTTCATTTTTCCAAGAGAGGAACTATCTCTGAATTAGACTGGGGTTCTACTTTAGGATCCCAGAAATTAATTTTCTATATACCATGGAGTCTATCTTTTAAGTAAGGCCCTTCTAAACATACTCTACTACTTTTGGTGAGAATCCAACTAACTATCCAAAATTAATGTTACTTATATTAATATAGGGACAATCAAGGATAATGGCAATCTTAAAAACTGAGATTCTGCATCTATAAGAGGTTTATTTCCAGAGTCCACTTGCTCAAGGCTTCTTGGGTGTGGCTCCAGGTAAAAAGATTAAAGAAAAAAAGAAGGTTTATTCCCAGGCATTTGTGAAAATAAGGAAGAGAAATAATAACCATTAACACCATGGTCGTCTCAGATAGTGAATACATATCTCAGAATGATCTCTTTTTGGCATCTGTACTAATTATAAACAATTTTAATAGAGCTTTCATGGGAAAATGAATTTTAAAAAAGAAAACAGTAACGGAAAAGACAAAGCATAGCATTAGCTCAAATATTGTTTAGAAAATGACTTCCTTAATAAGACGACTTTTTTTTTCCCTAACTAGTCTAGACATGAAAATGTCTTTCTATCTACAATTAGGACATGATAGAAATGTTGAAATGGTGAGAGATTAAGGAAACTTCATACTTTTACACATTCACATTCAGTATGATAGTAACTGCATTTTATGTCTTTTGTGTTCCCATAGTTCTAGCTGAGACCTCGTCATCAGAAATGCTCATGGGATTCACATTCATTTGATGATACACAGGGAAGAATGGAATGTTATTGAAGGTGACACAATTCCACTGTGATCAGTTAACAGTCTTGGTTTCAAATAATTCTGATAAGTCTGGCAATGGCATTTTGTGACTGAAATAAACGAGTGACGAGTCTGGGCAAAAGCATTAATAAAAGCAAAAGCTCCCTTGCAAGGACATTTTTCCCACCCTAACTAATAGTTTATGAAAAAGTTCTCTTAGAGAGCCTTGGTCAGGGTGCTGTTTCCCTATCAGAAAGCTACAAACTTAGCACTTGCTCTGAAGAGGTCAATAAGGACACTTGACACAGCAGGCATAACTTTAGCCTCATCACCCTAACCTTAAGACACTGTGAGATTTCATTCAAATAGGGAATAGCACAAGTTAACGATACTTCTTCAGGCCAATAAGGTCAGCATAATTAGGTCACTAGAAAGTATCAGAAGGAGAAATGCAGCATCTTTCAGAAGACAATGTGATTTTCAAAATAGCTGTCTAGTGTCAGGACATAGCAATTTTAGCATTTTTTTCCCCTGAAGTGCAACAATGCTTTTAAAATCAGATAATTGAGAGTAAATAATAGACCCACATAACTAGTAGCTAAGTCATTACTATAAACCAAGGATGCCACCATAGACCTATTAAGTAAATACTCTATATTAGTTTAGGTTGTGGTGTCCAGTGGAGTTCAAAATGATACTCTTTTTAAGGAACTTGGGTCCCAAAATCCTGAGGGATGAAAAGAGCCACATATTATGATCATTCTTAGCTGAAGCCAATCAACAAAAGGGATCGTCTCTTAAAAGCACATCTCTTAATCATATTCTTGGAGGAAATTATACTTGTTTCTTAGAATAAAATTTGCTAAGAAAGTTTTTTTTTGTTTTGTTTGAGACAAAATCCTGCTCCATCGCACTGGGTAGAGTCCAGTTGTGTCATCATAGCTCGATGCAGCCTCAAACTCCTGGGCTTAAGTGATCCTCTTCCCTCAGCCTCCCAAGTAGGTGGGATTACAGGCGCATGCCACACTGCCCAGCTAAATTTTCTATTTTTTGTAGAGACAGGATCTTGCTGTTGCTCAGGTTGGTCTCGAACTCCTGAGTTCAAGTGATCCTCCCACCTTGACCCCCCAGAGGGCTAGGATTACCAGCATGAGCCACTGTGCAGGCCGTGAGAAAGTTTTCTATCAGGTAAAATTAAAATAAGAGGTGAAAATTTTGGGAAGGTGTTATTTTGGGCTTTCACACACAAATACTTGAGATTTATGCAAGATCCAGATAAGCCAAAAAATTCTTACAGTTTTATGTGAATCAAAAGACTGAGCCTCTGGAGACTTGTCTAAAACTGAACATGGAGTTTTGAAATGGTGTTAAAATCAGTCTAAAACCAGTATACCCAAATGGAAACTAAAGTAGATAACTCAAACACCTCAATAAATATAAAGCAGAATGCCAAAATGCTTTTGAGATAGTTTATTGAGCAGTAACACAATATAAGAAAATCAGCTGATAATCTCAGGTGCATATTAGATTGTTGTGTAAACACTGAGAAAACACTGAGTCATAAAAGAGAACAAAAGAAAATAGGAAGAACAGCCATAACTGATTCATTAATGATTTCTTATTAGGTAGCATTTAAGACTTTATTTTTTAAAATGTAGGCCTTGATAGCATGCAACTTTTCTGATTTGTGTCATGTGAGAATCCTACAAGGAACAAATGAAAAATGTGATAGGAGGCTTGGCGTGGTGGTTCATGCCTGTAATCCTAGCACTTTGCGAGGCCAGGAGTTTGAGACAAGCCTAAACAAGAGAGAGACCCTGTCTCTACAAAAAATAAAAAATTTAGCCATGCATGGTGGCATGTACCTGTATTCCCACCTACTTGGGAGACCGAGGCAGGAGGACGGCTTGAGCTCAGGAATTTGAGGTTGCAATAAGCTATGACCACCCCACTGTACTCTAGCCCAGGAGACAGATCAAGACCCTGACTCAAAAAAAGAAAAGCAGAAATAAAGAAAGAAAGAAGAAAGAATGAGAGAGAGAGAGAGAAAAGAAAGAAAGGGAAAAAAGAAAGAAAGAAGAAGGAAAGAAGGAAGGGAAGGAGGAAGAGAGGGAGGGAGGAAGAAAAAAAGGAAAGAAAAATGTGATAGAGATTTGCAGTCTTATATAAATCCAGTATAACTAATGCAGAAGATAATTTTTAATGTAGACAGATAGGAGATAAGGACCCAGAAATAAATAAATCCAAATTATACTTTTTATAATGATGGGCTCTGATTTAGAAGTCAAAACATGGAGTCACTGCATTCAATTTTCTGGACACATAAGCCCTTTGTGCTGCTCTGAGTCAAAAAGGCCAGAAATATGCAGGTTATCATCAGAGAAACGAGAGAAAACACTTCCCTAATGATGCAGGGAGCTACGGGGCATTAGCTTCTGGAACACTGTTTCTCATTCTGGCTACTGGTCTTGCAAAGGGGCAGATGGAACTGAAAACAATTTAGGCAAAACAGGTCATCAGGGAAGGCAGAGCAGCTTCTTAGTAGGGATAAACATTAAGAAATCAACCTCTTTTGGTCCAGGAAATTAAAAAGCTAAGGAAACATTGAATTAAGCCTTAATAATCAAGCACATGGATATGGGAAACAATAATTTATTCGCCAGCTTTGAGGTGAAGGCCGTTGGTCTCACTGGGGAGAAGAACTAGAAAGGAGGCTACAAAAGGAAACAATACTTGCCCACAGAAATTTTCAAAAAATTATAAAGTTTCTTAATTTCAGAAGCAACACATAATGTATCAACAAGTTTAGGGGCATTACGGAAATTGACAGATAATAAAATTTTAATAGTTTTGTCAGAGAAGTTGGGACATATCTCCATCTTTTGAGATTGATTTTTTAAAAAAAAAGACATTCAGTCATGAAGTATCACTGGAAACTACTATTAAAATCTGATTACTGTAAGGAACTATTTCCAAACAAAGCCAGTCCCGACATTATCTAGACAAGAATTAAAACCCCTAGTGGCCTGTAAACATCCATGGTAATTCTTCTAGTTGACTAGATGATAAGCTCCATAAAGACAGCCTCTTTTATTTACTACTGTATGCACAAACCTTGGATATGAGTATTTACTACTGTATCCACAAACCTTGGATACGAGTATTTACTACTGTATCCACAAACCTTGGATACAGGTATTTACTACTGTATCCACAAACCTTGGATACAGGTATTTACTACTGTAACCACAAACCTTGGCAAAAGTTAGGTTGAAACATATGAATTTGCTAATGTTCAACCATATTTGAACTATAAAATTTGCAATTTGGTATTGTTCAACCTAAGAGTAAAAGCTAGAGTTCCTACTATTAGTATTTTAAATACATTGAATAAATCAATGAATGAACCTAGATGTTTTGACTAATGTTTTTTATAAGATACTAAAAGTTCTTATTGATAGGGAAATGCCCGTGTAGATGTGAGCTTTCTCATATGCTCAGTTGCCCTGCTTTGAAGTAGCTAGATATTTTCAATTGTACAGTCTTCCAAACTTATAGAAATAATATTTTCCATGCCTATATGTTCATACTGGAATGAATGAAAAACTAGTCTGGGATGAGGCTCTTGTACTCAGGGTAGTTACTGCCCTGTTGATAGAAATAACATTTGCATATCTGTGATAAACAACAATATTAGTCACAAAGACTCATACCCACATGAGGCTAGACTAGGAAATAATCAATTTGGGCCTGAACAGACCAAGTAAACTTTCATGGAAAAAGCAAGACTTGAGCTTGTCTTTATTTATGAGTAGACTCTTTTAGGCAGAGTGTAAAGGGGAGCCACTTTTAGATGTAAGATTGAGGGAAGAATGCACAAATGTGCGGGGAGTGCCCAGGAAGCCATTCTAGACAAAAGAGAGGTGCTACATGGGAGAGTGGAGGAGAAAACTTAGGATAAATAGGATGGGATTTCCACGTAAGGATTTCCTATGCATAGAAAACATCAGAAGATTATGCATAGGGAGTACAAAGAAAACCATTTAAGCAGGAGGTAAACTGAGTTAAAATATTAGTTCAAATTATTAGAGACTGCACTTTCCAAAATAAACCCTTTGTAGCATACATACGGTTGTCTCAATTTAAATAAAGACCAATTACGCTTTTATACCAGTATTTGAAGCAAGTTTAGAGCACACACAAATTTAGAATTAAAAGTATTATGTATAAAGAGGTTAAACTATAGTAAGAATTAATATGAATTAGTTTAGTTGTTAAGTATCATTTTTGAACTGAAAAAGAAATTTTCAATAGTTGTTAGTCCATTTTTCAAACCGAGCGTCTATGAAGACTGTGCTTAGTCACTCAGAAAACAAAGAAGTATTTTGTGTGCTTATATACACAGCATATACACATACACAAATGTTTATACCTGTTTCTACATTTTGATGGAACTTATGTCACTGTTGTCAATTATTGTATCCTACAGAGACTGCATATGCATAACTCTATTTTAAAATAAACTCATGAATAATCTGGCTAGAAACACAAATAGCAGTTGTGAAATATGCTGGTGAAGGTCTGAAGGGAAAAAAAAAACCACTGAGTTTCTAAGTGATATGCACAGGTTTCATTAAATAACTTCTATTATCTTTAATAGGAGCCACGCAGCTAAATTCTTCTGCTGTGCTAATTGAAAGGAGAGAGAGAGAATCTCTGTTTGATAAGAAAGAAACCAATATTGAAATCTTATGTTGATTTGGGAGGCTAAAACTCATTATAAAGTCACTTTTTCTTGCAAACATTCATTGATTTCCTATTGCTAATGTAGAAAGTATATATCTGTGATATTTTGAGAATACAGTAAAATCTATCTACAAAGAAACTCATTTGTACATAAACTTGGAAAGTGACAAGCCTAATCACAATTCCTTTAATATAATTGTCTATGACAGAACTTGTCACACAGATATTTATTCTGGCAACAATATAATAAAAGGATTCAAATGAATTATTTTGTGCTATGCTTCTGTTTCAATTATTTTAAAGTTTCTTGTCCCAACTTCTCTAAGAGATAGAATTCCTCTACATATTGTTATTCAGTGTATATCCCAGAAAAGGCCACACACCATGGAAGACCCACTCCATAGGAAAAGAGCTGGCTATATTGACAGTGAACAGAGCAGTGAAGAGCCACTCAATTGCCAGGACATCACAAATTCCCATGAGGAAAAATTCATCACTAATACCACGGGTACAGTAACTGATTGCATAACTGTACTAGAGAATAAAAGAAAGTCAATTCAACTATGGGTAGAGTTTAGCTTCAAGAAAATTGTTCAATTTGATCTTTATTCATCAATACAGAGCATGGTGGGGAGAATGGAATTTTTGTTTCAAGTAGATTGTCTACAATATTCTTTTCAATTGAGTTTTTATGGTGCATTTAAGTGTATTAACTGTATTATGACCCATTATAGACATACCAAGGGAAAAGGTATCAAGTAAATTTGAGTCATATCTGCCAATAGAAAATACCTAGAAATAAAGACTGTATCACTGAAATGGAAATGCAAATTAAAGGAAGATAAAAAAACTATTTGCAAAATGTTGATTCTATTTCTATATTTTTTTCTTTCAGAATATTACAGGGGTACACATGTTTTGGTTACATAATTTGCTTTTGTACAGTCTGAGTCAAAGTTATAAGTGTGCCCGTCACCCAAACAGTGTGCATTGTACCCATTAGGTGTGAATTTACCCATCCCTTCCTCCCCTCTGAACAATTCACAATTACAAAGATGTGGAAATATTCCTACAGTTTTAGGAATGTTTCAGTTGCGTGATATGAAGAACATGTAGCTAAATCATCACCATCCACAATTCAGAATGATTGTTTACATAGACTGAGAGAGAACGAATAGGAACGGGCATCCATGTTACAACATACATTATATAAGGAGAGTTTTCCAAATTCCTCTAAGTCTCTTCTTCTCTGAGCCAAGCTTCCTCATTTTTCAACCTTGCTTTGAAGGACAACCTCTAGGACCACCTCTATATTAGCTGTCTTCTTCACAACTTTTTCGCTTTGTTCCTGTCTTGTACACCCATGGCTCTATCGCCTGGGTACAGCCTTTCTGTTTGGTTCACATCCACTGTTCACAACAGAGGAGGTGTCCACAATCACTGAGACCTCAAGTGATAAAGGTTTGAGATAAGAGGCTGAAAATACCACACAATTGGTGGCTGCTTCTTTTAGCTAAACTGCCATCTACAAAAATTTTAGTAACATCCATATAAGCTTTATCTGTCAAGTACATAGTGGGAGAAAAAACCTTAAGACCCATTACTCTCCTTGTAAACTCACCTACCTGCATGTGGATGCTATATTTACTTTGTAGCCTAAGAATATAGTTTTCAGACATCATCCCTACACTGTTGAATATTGAACCTATGTCAATTAATATCCTGTTGATTTGCATTTCTCTAATGATTAGAGATGTTGAGCATTTTTTTATATGTTTGCTGGCGATATTAGTGTTTTTAAAATAATCTTTTAGAAAGAAGTTTTAAAAACTATTGCAGATATTCAGACTCTTTCCTCCCTTTTTCTGATTTCCTGGCAAACTTGCACCAAACCTAAGAGTGGTGCAGAAATTAAGACCATAGACTTTGAAGTCGATATTGGGAAATTTGTTTGGAGTCTTAACTCCGCTACTCACTATGTGACCTTAAGCAAGTAATTTGTCCTTCTTGTGCCTCCGTTTCCTCATCTGTAAGATGGGAATAATAATAATACTTATTTCATAGGGTTGTTGTCTATATTCAATGAGTTCAAAATATATTAAAGTTCTCAGGTTAGTGCCTGGCAAATAGTAAGTGATATAAATGTTTGTTGTAATTATCATTCTGGTATCACTACAATACGATTAGAAGGAATTTGTTTTGTTTGCCATATACAAATAGAAAGTCTGTAAGATCTACTTTACTTAAGAAATGAACCTTCGAAATTTAAAAATCTTGACTGGTAAATTCCCTTGCTCTGATATGCCTTACAGCATAGTGAAACAATGCTATAAAGAGTAAGTGTTGATCACTAGGTATTGTAATTTCTCTTTGAGAGAAAGATAGCATCAGATTTAAAGATATTCCCTGTTTTATATTGTGCCAGTTAATGAAATTCATATTTACATTCATTTATATTTAATTTTAAAATAATTACCAAAGAACTAACATTTTGATTAAGTTAACCTTACAAAATCTCATATCTTACTACTTTCTCCCAAATATCTATTGCTCTTTAATCAGTATGGAGAAAAGAGTGATACAAAAAGGAGTGTCAGGTTTGTTTGATTTAAGTCATCAAGGGCACTTTTGCCAATATCTGGACTTGTCCATTAGTTACTAGTTCTCATTATTAGCTTTGAGGCTCTCTTCACAACTCCCTTGTTTCCATTTCAGACTAAATGACCACACTTGCTACTGTTAAGAGTGTGAGAAGGTCAACAAGGTCATTTCTTCCCATAGATTCACTGGAGAATTCACACAAAGATGGGGAGTAAGCCTGCATTGCGTTTTCCCTGCAGTAAAACTGAGGCTTTCGATGACACAGCCTTTTAAAACTGACCAGAGGTTCACCTTTTTTTAAGTGTGTATGACTTTAAATATGTAATTACTTCATTTTTTAAGTTTTATTCCATTTGAAGATTCAGCAAATGAAATTAAATGGTCATTGTAAGTCTAAAAGCTTCAAAATTTGGAAATTAACAGAATAAAAGAAAAATAAAAAATATAAGAAATCTACATCTAGAGAAACTGAATCATAGAGTGGTTTATCCCTAAATTTTGAGTATTCTAAATCATAGAGTAGTTTCTGTATTATGTTTTCTTTTCTTTGCAAAAGACTAAATATATTACCAATTTCTAAAATGTTAGTCACAGCAACGTATCAGTGAAAAGCAAATAAGCATAAATTATTTAAAGCTTTTTTAAAATGCTAACATTAAGCAAAATATAATACACAAAAGCACACGTTTTTCTTATTTCCAAAGTACTTTTTCCTGTGATATAATCTTATAAATTTGACACAATGAAATGAATTTGTTATACTATATTGCACTGATGGCATTCTCTAATATGTCATTATGGAATTTTAGCCTTCTACTCCTAACCAAGCACAAAGACAAAGAAATATTCAGAATTTAAATCTGCCTTTTAAAAAGAATTATTCAGTTCAAGTATAATTGTTACTATTATAGCTAATTGTCTTATGATATTAGTAACAGTACAACATTTTTTCAGGTTCCTGTGTTTTAGAGATGTTAGTGTGTTACATATCTATGATAACACTTGAAAGAATTCAAAATGGTTTTAATATATTATTTGAATACACATATACAAAAACACTACTTGGAGAAATGCTACAATCATTAATTTGTACATCGATTAACTTTCATTAAGAAGTTGAGTTCGGTGGTAAAGGTGGGACAATAATCAAAATCTGCCTCATTTTACTCTTTAGGGATTAAAGTACTTATTGATGTGTACTGCTAAATACTAAACTTATCATACATAAATAAAACCAATAGCTGGTAGTCAGAGGCCACAATAATTATGATACTCAAATACAATTTAGTATCCTAGAAAGTAGTATTTATTAACTGGATAATACTGATCTTGAAGAATCAAGGTATTTTCAAAATAAAAGTATTTTATTTATTACAAAAATAAAGTGAGAAATAAATAGCCCAGAGCACTAAGGAACATATACCAATATGCCATAGAAATTTTACCCACCATGTTCATTGCTTTCTAGATATCAAGCTCAGTGACTATAGAACCATAAATTTAAAGCACTATCAACATTTTATAATGAAACCTCAGTCACCATACTGTTCAAGGAAACATGAGCTTTCACTAGCTTAAATTTCAGGTTAACCAAGCATTAAGCAGAAAACTCTCGTGTTGGTAAAAATCTTTTCAAACTGAGTCTTATAAGCTCAATTAGGAAATGTAAATCAATCTTTATTTTTTCATTGTAACTCAGGACCTCCCAGTGCCTTGGGGTGCTCACTTTATACATGTACCATCACTAATATGAGCACCTACCAGCTGAAGAAAGGTAAAATCCTGGAATTGGGTCATGTCTCTACCCTTCCTCCCTCAAATCACACCTATCATACACTGCAAGTTTAAAGAGTTGACATCTATATAATAGCACATTTTTAATATTAATCTGTGATTTTTTAAATTGTAAATGAAAATAGGTATTTGACATTAAAAAAATCAATAGAATTTTGACAGTTTGACAGTTTCCATAATAATTCCCTGATACGCACATTTTCCTATCATTTACCCCATATGAAAAAGTGAAGTTTAGGTAAAATTCCACATATCATAGCAATATTAGCCTGGAGGATAGGCACCAGTCAGTGACAGTTAGACTGAAGACATACTTGCTTCTGTTTTTTCTTCAGGGATTTACATTGTAATTTATACAGTATTTAATATTCTAAACCTAAAGGTAATATTGAGGTTTCAGAAACAAGCCCTTGCCTGGAATGGTATGCTAGTGACCTTACTGTTATTTTAAAGCCCAGCTGTCATCAAGCAGTATAACTGACCACATTTGGTTAGTCTTAGTTGATGGGAGCCTACATTTACTGACATCGACAGCCTTGCCTCTTGTAACTGTCTCGACAATAGTAACTTGCTAAACCTTTCATGCAATGATGTATGACAGCAAAAACTCTTTGCTTTGACATGTGCAAACTCCATGGTGAGTGGGTAAGCTTTGAAAGTAGCTTTCCATGTTCAAATACAAGGCTGGCATTTATTCTTTATAGTCCAACTGGTTTGAATCATAATTCTGCAGTGAAAAATATACTCTTCCTTTCCCATTCTCAGAGTAACAACGAAATTGTTGTTTTGTAATGTAAATAGTATACTTAGTTCATATGAACTTTGTACATTCAAAACCATGTTCTCTATAGATGTTCAAATTATGAAGTAGGGACTAAACTTACATGGTCATGGTCAAACCAATCTAAATAGTACACCTCCAGTCACTTCATGGGAAAGTGCTTTTCATTTGTATATTTCTTAACCTTTCATATGTTACTGTCTAAAAGTAAAACAAGTCTGCTTACTTCACAAAAGCATGCAAACATATTCTCCATCAACTCCTAAACAAAGAAGACTCAAATTAAATAACTTGAGTATCTAGAATTCAATTAGTGCAGTTAACACTATTATTTAATTATATACTATCATTAGGAGAAAAATATTTAAAAATTATTAAGAGGTGTTTTATAAAATTATTATTATTTTATAACACATCTCTAATTTCCAAACACATTCCAGGACACAGCAAGACCAAGCTCTCGCACCTTATAATAATTTTATCCATATTGCTGTATGATCAAAACTGATGAAGAGAATTATGATTCTGAGGCCCTAAGGTTTCAATCACTCCCAAAAATTGTATCTATGTTTACCATACCATGCTAAGGCAGGCAATAAAATGCACCAATATGTATTAATATGATTTTCGACAAGGATTAACAATACAAACATCTGATTAACTTTAGTTAGCTGGAAACTCTTCACCTTATCATTCTAAGTCAATCAAGATTTTTGATGCGAGAAGTCCATATTCTACAAAAGCATTCTTATTTGGAACAAGTTAAGATTTTGATTATCTCTGCTAAGTGAATTCCTATGAAGGAAATTATTAATTACACTAAATTTGTCTTCTTTCTTAAAACAAAGCTTAATGAAGTCTCTTGCTTCAAGCAAATATTCTGTTTAATACAATTATGTTGCTCTTATCCAGTCACCAGTGACCACTATTCTAGTTGTTCTCTCACCAAACACATAGTTTTCTCCATTTTCCAAAAAAATCCCTTCCAAGCAGCCTTCAAACACTAGCTACAAATAAAACCATCCTAAGAGAGTTCCTGAATACAGGAATCCCACACCAACTACAACATTATAAATATCTTCTAAACACTAATATCAATGTCAATGGTGGTTTACAATAAATGAGTCTTCGTGAATTCTAACAGACTTCCAAATCCCAGTGGCTGCTGGTAGGCTATCATCAAATGAAAGTCCCATAACATGATCTAAAATAATGTTATAGATATCTTTTGTCCTAGAAGACTGCTTCCTCTTTGGTTGTTTTTCTGTAAACAGCATGCTCATATAGACTTACACAACCTCCTACTCAACTGCAACCAAATCCAAAGCTCACCAGTACTCATATACAGCAAGGTCAGAATTTTTTTTAAGTAAGGAAAAAAATGTCTTTGATTAATGCTGAGAGCTGCACCATGTTTAGACAGGGTCGTGACCCCAGGCATCCATTTAATCAAATTTCTCTGCTGCCTGTCCCAGCGGAGCCATCTCAACAAGAAACTCTCTCCATGAAAAGGGAGGAGGGGTGGGAAGCCTACTTCACATCTCACATTGTTTACACGCTGTTAAGTAATTATTTCACTCTTCCACCCCCACTGCCATCAACAGACAAGTCACCTCCTTGGAGACTGTGAAAAGCCTATTCAGCTGTATATAGCTCATTTTGTTTTTTCCCCTCATAGTGAAGCTAACTGCTTAGCTTAAAGACTTCTTTGTGGATACTGACATATACTCTGTGCTAATGATCTCGCTAATTATAAGTGTATTTATCATATAGATGTTCTCAGCTTCTCTTTATCTTTCTCAACTATGCTAGAGTGATCATGTCTGTATAATTTCTCCACCCTCATCATACCACTTCACTCCTTCAGAATGAATATCCCTTTCCATCCACGCATACACAGTAAAACCTGTTTTTCCAAGGAACTGTGTCATTATTTGAGTGGTCAAACTTAAGTTAAAATTTTTCATGCATATACCCCTCCTCTCCTCCCTCCTCCCCCCTCCCTCCTCCCCCCGCCCAACGTCCAATAAACATCTGTACCCCCATAATATGCTGAAATAAATTTAAAAAATTAAAAAAAAAAAAAATTTTTTTCAGGAGCTTTTCAGTAACAGCTTATTGAAATGCAGCTCTTCTCCAGCGCAAAGAGCAGAAATGAGGCACACAGTTAATAAAGAATTACAGTTTGGCTTTATTAAATAGTTCTACCAGTCAGACTAACAGAGATGGATAAAATGGTAACCTATTCACCCAATGCTTCCTAATTGCTGTCCTGAAAAGCAAGAAGGGAAGTGGGGGCAAGAAAAAGTTTATACTGTATCTAATTGAAGTTAGGAATTAAAATCAAATGACTTGAAAGCTAAGTATAGGCAGAATCCTCCCAAACACAAATGGAAACAGATTACAGAACAGAATTCTGTTTAGAAACTCAAAGCTGAAAAGCAAGAGTCCCAGGTCCCAAAATCAAGGGCCATTTTTCTTTCTGACTTTCTCTTTTTGTTTTTTCTAGCTTCTCCTGAAGTGAATTAAACTATTTTTGTGTTTTCATATATAGTAATAGTAAATGATATTGCCAATGAAGAAGGGCAAAATAAAGAAAAAATCTGCTGAGAAATAACATCACAACTGAGTAAGAAAAAAAATAAGTATTGTGAGAATAGGAAAAGGTAGTAAAATTATAAGGAAGATTCAGAAATATACAAGTGAGGAAAGAAAAAGAAATACTAAAATGATAACTTAATATGATTTGAAAAGAAAGACTTGTTCCAGATATTCCTTAATAGTCATGAAGATAAATGAAATAATTAATAAAAGAAAACCAAGGAGAATAAACGTGATGTGCCGGAAAGATCACTGAGGTGACTCTCAAAAGCTAAGTTCCAATGACTATTACTACGTATCTGATATACCAAAGGAAAGTCATTTCATTTTTCTAGATTTTCTTTTCTCATCGGTAAAATAATAGATCAAACTAAATAATCTCTGATGTCCCTTAAGTCTCTTAAATTTAGTTACAATTGTGAGATAATTCAAATCACTGAAAAACTTTAACGTTTACATTACTAGCTTTTTCTACCTTTTTCCTTACACTTGTCATAGCTTCATTCCGTAACAGGTGCAGAGAGAAAATAATCCACCCTTCCCTACTATTTAATATTGTCACTTAGTAAAGAACCTGTATTCACCTAGAAGTACAAACCAGAGATCATTAATAGGAATCTCAATCTAACATTTATTTTTCTCTACACATTTCTCAAAGCTTAGAGTGAAAGACTCAAGCTTAGGTTTGAGAATGACGTTTGTGTGTCTTAGTGAAAAGGAAAGCCAGAGATGGAAAAAGCACGAGAATCTGCAAGTGATTAGAAAAAGGGCATTTATATTAATATTTAACATTTCCTTTCAAACTAATTTCTCTTCAACTTTTCATGGAAGCTCTAGAGTACTTAACGAAGCATGAGCTCTCTAGCAAGTACATAGAGTACAGATAGTTAGTGTACACTTACATGAATGTCATGTGATTTAGAGAACAGATATTCACGTAGCAATATTAACATTACACGAGCCTTAAATATAAGCACACCAGGAAAATAATGAGGGTTCAGTTGCATGCAATTCACGTTATTAATTCACAATAAGGTGAATATTTCAAAGAAGGGACATTCCCTAAAGAATTAAAAACAGACCAACCATTCGTTCTACAATTCTACAAATATTTGTCACACATTTTTTTCATTTACCAGTACATATAATAGTTATGTTTACACTATACTGTAGTCTATTTAGTGTGCAATAGCATTATAGCTAAATAAATGTACAGATCCTTATTAAAAAGTACATTATTGCTAATGTACTAATTGCTAATGTACTAAAAAGTACATTATTGCTAAAAAAGTGCTAATGGTCATCTGAGCCTCCAGCAACTACTAATCATTTTGCTGATGGAGGGTCTTGCCTTGATGTTGATGACTGCAGACTGAGCAACATGGTGGTTGCTGAAGGTTGGGGTGGCTGTGGCAATTTCTTAAAATAAGAAAACAATGAAGTTGGCTATATCAATTGACTCTTCCTTTCATGAAAGGTTTCTCCATAGCATGCAATGCTGTGTGACACCATTTTATCCACAGTAGAACTTCTTTCAAAATTGAAGTAAATCCTCTCAAGCTCCACCTCTGTTTTATCAAAAAAGTTCAGGTGATATTCTAAATCCTTTGTTGTCATTTCAACAATGGTCATAGCATCTTCACCAAGGGCACATTCCATCTCAAGAAACCACTTTCTTGATCATCCATCCATAAGAAGCAACTCCTCATCCGTTCAAGTTTTATCACAAGATAGCAGAAATTCAGTCACATCCTAAGGCTCCTCTTTTACTTTTTTTTTTTTGCGTTTTTGTTCACACATGGATCAGAAACAAAAGGCTCCACTTTTAATTCTAGTCCTCTTACTATTTCCACCACATCTACAGTGACTTCCTCCACTGAAGACTTGAACCCCTCAAAGTCATCCAGGAGGGCTGGAATCAACTTCTTCCAAACTCCTGTTAATGTTGCCGTTCTGACCTCCTCCCATGAATCTCAAATGTTCTGAAGAGCATCTAGAATGGGGAATCCTCTCTGGAAGGTTTTCGATGTACTTTGCCCAGATCCATCAGAGGAAGCACTTCTTTGGCACCTGTGGCCTTACAAAACATACTTCTTAAATAATGAGACTTGAAAGTTGAAATTACTCCTTGATCCATGGGCTTCAGAATGGATGCTATGTTAGTAGGCATGAGAATAACATTACTCTCCCTGTGCATCTCCATCACAGCTTTTGGGTGACCAGGCGCATGGCCAATGAGTGTAATATTTTGAAAGGAATCTTTTTATCTGAGCATTCGGCCTCAACAGTGGGCTTAAAACATTCAGTAAGCCATGGCCTAGACAGATGTGCTGTCATCCAGGCT
>CAUYSK010097492.1:0-14257 GCA_963575035.1 Avahi laniger | reverse complement strand
GGAAACCAGGATTTTAATATTGATTCAATACTACTAACCCACCCACCTTATTTGCATTTCAGCAGTTTTCCCCTATGGTCCTCCTGCTCCACGATCCAATCCAGGGTCCCTCATTACATGCAGTCATTATGGTTCCTTAGTTTCCTTGCATCTTTGATAGTTCCTTATTCTTTCTTTCTCTTTCATGACCTTGACAATTTTTTTTTTTTTTGAGACAGAGTCCTGCTCTGTTGTCCTGGCTAGAGTGAGTGCCATGGTGTTAGCCTAGCTCACAGCAACCTCAAACTCCTGGGCTCAAGCGATCCTACTGCCTCAGGCTCCCGACTAGCTGGGACTACAAGGATGCGCCATCATGCCCAGCTAATTTTTTTCTATATATTTTTAGTTGCTCAGATAATTTCTTTCTATTTTTTAGTAGAGACGGGGTCTTGCTCTTGCTCAGGCTGGTCTCGAACTCCTGAGCTCAAACAATCCGCCCACCTCGGCCTCCCAGAGTGCTAGGATTACAGGCGTGAGCCACCGTGCCCAGCCTGACCTTGACATTTTAGAAGAGTACCAGCCTGTGATTTTGTAGAATATCCCTCATTTGGAGTTTTTCTGATGTTTTCTCATTATTAGATTGAAGTTACATAATTTTGGAAAGTATGTCACAGAAGTGATGTTCTGCCATTTTAGTGTCTTGGATCAAAGGATTCATTAGGTTGACATGACTTATTTTGATGCTATGATCTTAACTTTGATCACTTGATCACTTTGTTATGGTGCTGTCTGCCAGATTTCTCCACCGTAAAATACTATTTACTACTTTCTCACTAAAAAGTACCACTTGAAGACCCATCTTTGAGACTATGCAAATATAGTCTCATCATACTTTAATATTTTTTTCAGCCACTGTTTTTACCATCCATTGATAATTCTTCCTTGTAAATTATTTACTGTGATGTTTGATGGAAGGTAATTTTCTATTCTTATTATTCCTTCTACATTTATTAATTAGAGTCCTACTGTGAGTGAGAGTTGTCCCTTCTTCATTTATTTTATTTACTCATCCAATCATTTAGTTCTATCCGTGTAGACTTACAGATATTTATTTTGCTTTGTGGGTAACACTTTTCAATTATTATTTTTTTTGTTACTCAGCTTGTCTGAGTTTGGTCATTGAGAGCTCCTTCATGTTGGGTCTCATGTTCTTTGGACATGCTTCCAATGTATTTTCAGTGCTTCTTTGCTTTCTGAGACCAAAATATATTCCAGGTTCATCTCATAGTTTTCCTGATTCAGCCTTAGAATCAGCCATTTCTCCCCCAAATTCTGGTTTCTATCAATGCATAATAGTACTTAGACACCAAAATATCACACTAGGTGTGTTCTTTACCTCTAGGCTCTCTCAGGGGAAAAGTTAAAAAATATATGTTTATTCACTAGCACATGAATACACACATCTACATTTCTTTTTTAGTTACCCATTTCTATATCCAAGCTTAAGTTTCTTCCGATATTTCCAATTCCAATCCAACACAACTGAATTTATTCAAACTTTTTCCCTTTGTTTTTAACCCTTTTCTATGACTATATAATTGTACATAATATATTTACTTACTCAATTCTACTATAAAGTAGTTTCAAAGTTATTAATTCATAACTGTGAAAAGTAAATTTGCTAACTAAAGTACATAATGAGTTGGCAGTTTTTTTTGTCTTTAGTCTTATGCATACATTTAAAACACTACATTCTAAAATTGTTTGAAAAATAAATAAAAAATAAATAAAATTGCTTAGTTAGTTATTTCCTTCTCTATTCTCTTCTGTGTGGTTAAATTATTCATTTGTGATACGCTTAGATTCAGCTGTTGGTTGATTTTAAGTATGTATTTATTTTTTGTGATTTTGGAATATCATGGTTCTAAAAGTCAGAGCTTTGCAAAAATCTGTGTCTGGAGACGTGTCAGTTCTCCTTCACCTTACCACTCTTTCCCCATCCCAGCTGTTTTTCTATTCTTTCTGTCTCATTCCTACTCAACCTCCATAGATACCCAATCTTGTTAGATTCCGTTTTATCTTTTCTGTATTTTCTTTTCACAAATGCATGTGCGCATTTTCTTGTTCACATTTTCTTACATGAAGATTACAACATTTAGGTATATGGGAATCCCTCCATATCAGCTCATAAAAAGCTTTCTCAACCCTTTTGACAGGTATCTACTCAATTATGTGGCTATGCCACAGTTTATTCAATCACTCTTTTATGTATGGATATTCAGATCGTTTCCAGTATTTTGCAGTTACAAACAATAGTGTATGGCCATGCACGGTGGCTCATGCCTGTAATCCTAGCACTCTGGGAGGCCGAGGTGGGCGGATTGCTTGAGCTCAGGAGTTCGAGATCAGCCTGAGCAAGAGCGAGACCCTGTCTCTACTAAAAAAAAAAAAAAAAATAGAAAGAAATCAACTGGACAACTAAAAATATATAGAAAAAATTAGTCGGGCATGGTGGCACATACCTGTAAGTCCCAGCTACTCGGGAGGCTGAGGCAGGAGGATTGCTTGAGCCCAGGAGTTTGAGATTGCTGTGAGCTAGGCTGAAGCCACAGCACTCTAGCCCAGGCAAGAGAGTGAGACTCTGCCTCAAAAAAGAAAAAAACAAAAAGCAAACAAACAATGGTGTAATGAATAACTCTACTAATCTTACACATGTGTATTTTTATATTGTTGCAGGAGTAACTTCAGGATATATCCCTACAAGTGAGATTGCTGGGTCAAAATGTGTGAGCGTATCATTTTGTTAGGTGTTATGAAATTCCTACCCAGAAAGGTGTACCAGGTTGTACCACACCAGCTCATCTTGAACCTCATTTTCCAGAAAATGGAATTTTTTCTAGGTGTCTTACATCTTCTGACTTACTTCCAAAATTTCCTTTGGAAGCTTTTCATGTTTACATTTAGATCTTTGGACTGAGCAAGGCTTAACTCTCTGAGCTCATGTATAGAGTAATAGGGAGCCTTCACCTGGGAAATGTTATGTCGAACGTATATCTACACTTTGAGAAGTGGATGCCATCCTAACCAGCCTTAGTCCTGGTTTCTTCCAAATCTGTTCACAGGCAGAGTCTCATCAGACCATGGGACTGAGCTTACGCAATAACTTCCTCCTCTCACTGTGCCGGAAGCCCTCCGAGCTACCACAGTCCATCCTGCTTACCCACTCACTGGTTCTTAATATTTGCTACATGTCAGCATTCACACGTTTTTCACTCAAGGCTCATATCTCAAACCTGACACTTAAGTCTGTTGATTTTTGACTCAGTTATGTTACCAGATTTTGATCTCTCTGTGTTTTAAAATTGAGTCTTCATTTCCTCCATGTATATCGGTTTGCATATTACTTGTTTCAAGTAATGAAGACACCATCAGGAAACATTCTCTGATAAACCAGGGCTTGTTCATTGTTTCAACTCTGCTGCATATGGAGTATTAGACACACAATTGTAAGCATATCCTCTTTAACCAGGCCTTGATAATTTGATAATTTTGTAAAGTTAAAAGAAGTAAAAACCTTTCCTCTAGGAATGCCTTAACTTTGTGTTTTAAACTTGAATGTCTCATTCCCTATAACTTAAGTGATCCTGATACAAAATTTATAATATCTTTAGGGTACAAACAGAGGCAACGGGCATTGCAGTTTTCATTCTTATCCTAAAATGAAGAGCTGTTTTCCTCAACTATGGACCTGATTCCATCTGACTCGCTCTGCTGACAGCTTATCTGAGTATCTGGCTTCCTACCTCTTCAGGGGAAGACAGTAAAAAAGCCATTTATTTTTCCATGATCAGGACTTACTTCCTCTTACAGCAATGGTCCACAGAGAGGTGCACTGATAGTTTCATTTTGTAGTGTGAGGTATACCACCCGTAAAATGGTAATAAATCAACAACTGATTCAGAAAAAGTGGCCGCACAAAGATTTTATAAGCTCCTAATTACAATAACGTGTTTCCTCTTTTTGAAGATTCCCAAGTTGCCTACCTTCGTTTACCTATAACTGTGAAGTCTGGCCAATAAGAAAGTGATGGAGTCTGAGTTTATTTAGGTAGATACTCATAAATAAAGGTAATTTAAGATGGTGTCAAGAAGGAACCTTAAAACCTCCCCACGCCTGTGTAGGCTCCACCTCTGCGGCAGCCAGGAGCAGAGGGCATTTAAGGGACACGCAGCCCCCTGATGAGACCAGGATTTCATCAGGACTTGTGTCCCACAGCAGGCTCGGTGCAGCCTATCTTGGGGATGGCCATTTTAGAAAAACCTCACAGACCTTTGTAAATCTTTTCCCATCTCTGCCTAGTCTTACCTGGAAGTAGAGATCCTTTAGCGTTGTCAAGAATGCAGCTTCGATGAGAAGGGTGTAAATCTTTGTCCTCTTCCCTCTTCTTCTGAGCTTGGCTGCAGCCCTCTTTTATCTGTCGCTGGAGTTTTGGACTGTAAGCAGGCTTTGAAAATGTGATGATTTTACACTTCCAATGCCCTGAGGCTTTCCAGAGTTTCTTCCCAGACCTGAGGATTAGACCAATTAAAAAGAAAAGTAACCTCTGCAAAGAAATAGAGTAATATGAAACTGAAAGTAGTAATTTCAGGAAGTAACTCATTTACAATAAAAGGACTCTCTGAGAGCTGTTCTGGTGGGAAGGTTTGGCACGATTTCTCAATCAGAACATTCCAATTTTATTATTGGGAGAAATCTTAGAGACTGCTTGCCCTATTAACTAAGAAGTTTCATTGGATCATTTAAAATAATGCTTTTTTTAAAAAAAAATTTTATTTTTTTTATTTCAGCATATTATGGGGGTACCAGTTTGAGAAGCCTGGGGATGAGAAAGTCTCATGTAATAATTTGTAGGTCCAATGACCTAGAATATTACGTTCATTAGCAGTGGATCTTGTAACTCACATTTAGTGATGAGGACTGGAAGTGCCCTGAGGGAGTGTCCACTTTCGAATTCTTAGCATCTGAGCCATGTCCTGACACTTAACATGTAATAAACAAATGAATGATAATCAGGATAGTACCCATTTATCGCACTCTAGACACAGACCCACTGTCAACTTCTTTACATAGATTATTGTATTGTATTCTTATCACAGATACTTTTACCACAGTGTTACAGAGAGATTTAATGACTTGTTAAAATTACAGAGCTACTAAGTAAGATCCGAACCCAAGAAGTCTTACTCCAAAACCCAGGCTATCAACTACTTCGCCAACATACCTCTGTGTTTGCTAAGTGAACAATAACAATAACAATGTTTCTTGTTTGTCAGTTGCTTTATAGGCCAGAAACATATATCATTTAAACACTATAATACTGCTTCACAATATGGGGTGTGTATTATTCCCTTTGTCCAAGGAAGGAAAAGAGTCAGAAAGAGGCTAAGTAATATGTCAGCCTAAAGCCAGGGACTTACACTAAGCTGGCAAGGCACTGAGTGAGATTCAAGCTCGAAATTTCATTTCATTAATATCATATCATTTCTCTACTCTAAACTGCCTCTAAAAGAAAGAAAGAGAGGGGAAAAAAACAGTGAGAATAAGGTTCTCTGTGTGGGGGGGTGTATGCGTGTGTGTATTAATGTTGGTGAAACTGAAAGTACAAGTAGGGCAGGATTATTTCAAAATAGAACTAATGCTGGGAAATCAGCTGCTTTTCTTCTTCTGAACAATAAAATCCATTGTTTATATCATGCACACACAAAATACTTCAGGGATATTTAGTCTTTCTGAATTAGGTATAATTTAAGGGTAAATAAAGATGAAAACTTGTTTACAAGTTAAAAAGAGCCCATTTTTCCAACTTCTTTTGATAGTTGTTTTTTTTTTTAAGACAAGTGGATCCGAGGCTTTTCTCTAACATTTTGAATATAAATAAAAAAATTGCCAGCTTTGCAACCAAGTCTTCAAGATTCCGGGTTCCATGTCTTTTGAAATGTAAACAGCCATAAAGACAGGTCCCCAGGTTCCCTGACTCCGCGGGGGCATAACCCAGGTGTCTATCCTGGATGTAATCACTTCTTCTCAGGGAGATAAGGAAAGGTTTATTATTCTTTCAGATGAGGACAATTAACCATGCAAAGAGCCACCTCAATTCCCAAGGAAGCATAGGATGAACCACATGAAGAAAGGTACAACAAAGTTCAGGATGTAACAGCAACTCGAGTGTCAAGTCTTCTTATGACGCCACAGAGTGGCATTGATCTTACATGTTACATACTGGCAAAAATAGTGCAATATAAGAGTCTTATCTGTTTTGGTGTATAAATAGTGTGAACTTTCATCCTGATTTTCCAGTCACTTGCAGAATACCTATGAACATGTACTTGGTTCTGTCTACTCAATAATAAAACAATATTCCTTCTTTCCTAAATTTTTGTGGGGAGGAATTTTTTTGGTAAAATTTTAAATTCACTAACAATATGAAGAAATTAATTTACTACCTACTTTCCAGAAATACCTTTCCAGAAAAATTAAAGTTATTATCTTTAGGTAAATTTGTATGTATTGTTTGAGAATAATTCATGGTATATATGAAATAATTCTATTTATAAAAAATTATAAATCAATAATAAAAGTAAAAGCCTAGGAGGATAGCTACTGTAAAATTAACAGTATTTCTGACTCGTTGATGAGACTGGAAGTTATTTTTTCTTTTTATACTTTCTTCAGTACTGAGAATTCTTTAATGACTTAATTATTTTATTTTAATAAAAAACACACAGACATCAAAAAAGTAATTTTTCTTTTGAAAAATGAAATCATTTTTTCAAGAATCATTTTCTGTTAGGCATTCAGTTTTCCAATCCATTGGTCACTTATTTGTTGGACAGATATTTCATAAGCATAGACCATACACAAAGTCTGTCATATATTAGTGTTCAATTGTGTACAGTTGAGTTATTTATATTAAGGTAGTATAGACAGAAAAAGTTATTTAGAATGATGGATTGTCCCGTTGGTTTGGACAGAAATAAGGGAATCTGATATAGTTGCAGGAGTCAATAAAGATGTTTTATCCTGAAGGTGTAGCAGAGGGAATGGCCTGAAAAAAAAAATGCTTTGAAACTCCCCCCACTCTTTTTGAGAACTGAAGCCTGCATTCCTGCCCGGGCAGGTGATCAGGAGGGGCCTGGGGAATCAGCCATCCCAGGCCCTGGCACTAGCCTCCCAGGCGGGCGGCTGGCGAAGGTCACAGGCTTTGTCTTGGCAGAGATGGGATGATTAGAATAGTTAACCACGATAGTCTAGAACAGAGGGACCCTCCCTTTAAAGGCTCTGTATTTCTGCTTATGTTCAGGAAATTTGGATTTTGAGACAAGAAGGTCTCTCATTTTCCTCCTTTGCCAGCAAAGTAATAAACTTCTTTTTTCTTCTCCCCAAACCACTTTTTCTTGTTCTTCTGATGAGGGCTTGAGGACAAGTGCTGAGCTTTTGGTAACAGATTTAGCTTCCCTGGCTGGGGCCCAACAGGCATCCTGGTGAAATGGCATCCTGGAACAAGGGAGAAGCCCTGGGCCAAGACATGGGTCTTCACTGGGAGGGGTGGCTTCTTTGGGGGGTGAGAGAATACGGGATCCCAGTAGCTGTTGGAGAATGTTTTAGCTCTGTCTCTGTCTCCCTGAAGTTGACACAGCCCCCACAACCTGAATTGAGTGGAGGGGAAGGAAACAGATTTGGGAAATGTCACAATAGCCACAGCCATTTGGAAGTCCCCTGGGACACCGAGATTCTATTTCCATCCATTTGCGGGAGGGGGGCAGTTTCAGACCTTCCTGTTGGTGAGAGGCACTGTTTGCAGGGGGAAGTCTAGCATTGGTGGACCTTGGTGAGCTGGTTTCGATCTGCAGCTCTTTTGCAGTTCTCTGGGCACACGGTATGGGGCTAGGCTACCATTTGGGGAAGGTTTCCCAGGGAATTAGGGGACTAGACCACCCATTTGGGGAGGGTTTTTGAACCTTCCAGTTGGGGTGGAGTTTATCCCCTTTGCATTCCCATTTGTGAACCCTCCAACCCTATGGCAGGGCATTTGGGGCACTGTTGAGGTGCAGTTTAGGGTGGCATTTGTCCCCTCTGGATTCCCATTTGTTTTATAGGCTGGCATTTCGTGTTGAGAATTCTCTGTATCGTCTGTGTTTGTTTATACAGTTTTGTTACAATGTACACAAGCTCCGCCTAAAAGTCCCATGAGAAAAATTTTGACTGGATGGTTAACTTATAGCTGCAAACCTATGTCTAAGGAAAATGGTTTTATCATAATCCAGTGTATGCACTAGAGTGTGAAGAAAAGTGGCTGCTAAATGAAACTTTAAATTGTACTGTTTTGTAACTGAAATTATTTTGTCAAAGGTCAGGTAAATGGGACAAGATCCCATATGGGTTGGCTTATTGGGTAGGAAATGTCCGATTTATTGGAGGCTGGACATTTCATGTTTAATGGCCTAATGTGCTCTTAAAGGCCTGGGATAAAGTTAATGGTTTAGATAAACAGACGAATTTCCCAGTGGAAGCGGGGACTGGTGGGCAGGTGCTGCCACATGGTGAGGGGCTGGGAGAGAAAAGCTTGTTGTCCCACCCCCAGGCGTGCATGAGACAGGGCGGGGAGGTGTGCCGGCTGTGTCAGGGGAGCAGTCACAGGGCCGGTGGCTGATCTGCAGGAACTTGCTGCAGGCTCCGGCTTGCACTGGTCTGCCTCCTGCCAGAAGCCTGCAGCTGGTTCAGGGATCGGCCCTGAATGGGGGCGCTGGAGTCCAGCCCGGGGCAACTAACGCCTGCCACAGCCATCTTGACACCGAGGGAGGAAAATGGAGTGGGTCTTAGAGAAAAACGCCTGGCACCCCACCACCCTTCCCCAGGCATGCATCGCAACAGGGCAGGGAGGCACCTGGGCCAGCGGGGAAACAGGGCCTTCCCCTGTCCGCGGGGTCCCTGGCCTGGGGCAACTGTGTATTATGCTCAGCAGAATTTCCATCTGCCTTTGGTGTTTGTCTGGAACAGGAGCAGGGTACTTAAAGAAATTTCTTATTTACATGCCTGTGCTGAGCCACCGGCTGTGGCCTATGTGATGAGGGCCGGCTCCGGGGATCAGGGAGCCCCCACGCTTTCTGTGCTTCTCCCGGCCGGTGTGGGTGGTAAATGTGTGATCTTGGGAGAGCTGCAGCGCATTGCTGTGTGGGAGAAGGGTGGATAGTCTGAGCTCCAGTCTGCCGCGTGTCCACTGCCACTGTGAGGGGAGGGGAGGGCACGACTGGAACTCCTCAGTCACATGCACACTTAATTGTAACTCAAGGTCAGGAATGGTCTGGATGTCCAGGACCAGGCAGAAAACTCAGTTTGGCCAGAGGATGTTCTGTAATCAGAAGGAAACAAATTATGTATAGTTAGTATGCTTTTTGTAAAAAGAAAAGACATTAGAAAGAACATTGCCCAAAAGTTACAAAGGCCTCCAGGTAGTAAGAAGCCTGCAAGAGAGGATTTTTTTAAATTCCAGGACTCAGATTGTGAAGGAGGGCGCCAGAGCTCCCTGCCTCCAAATATCCCCACAGGAGCCCTGGGAAAAATTGACAGTGGGAATTCGATTGGTGCCAACCTGCATGGACAAAAGTGGGCCGGGGGGGTGGAGCCCTTTCCCCCAGCTGCAGCCCCATTCCCGGCACCAGCCACACTTGGCGCTCAGTGAGTCACACAGAGAGCAGTGGGGGAGGGGCCGGATAGCAGGGAGGCGGCTGGCAGCAAGCTATTGCTGAAGAAGGTGAGTGGTAACATGCAAATGCCAGGATCCTGGGACTAGAGTGGCTTTACAGTGCTGTTAGGAGTTTTTAAAAGGGCTCTCCTGCCCTATCTGATGACAGGTTAGCAGGGGATTTGTGGCAATTGGACAGATTTGCAAATTTATATTAGTTTGTTTGGGGTTCCTAAGAATGGCTTCTAGATCTCAGACTCTGGACTGATGGTAAAGCCCTTTCACAGAAAAAAGCAAGAAATGAGCCTCAGAGTCTTAGCCTAGATGCTGAGAGGCATCCCAAAGCCAGCGGCATACTGCTCGGAGCCACTGAATAGTATTGTGATAAGGTGGCCTCTTTGATAAATTGTATTAAAGATTGTGTCTATTCTCAATCCTGCCGCCCTTTTGCCTTTACAACATGACTGTTTAGAGGTTCTAGAGACTATATTCCAGCAGGATGGATCTTTCAGGTCAGCTGATGCCAGATCAAGATTGGGATCTTTTCACTGGTGGAACAGCTTTATGAACAGTGAGGGACTGGATAGGCAGTGATCATAGCAGTGGCACTGCCACCTGGGACTTCAGCCCAGGAAGCTGAGTTGCAGTTGTCAAGAGGAAAAAGGTAAATAAATATGCTTTTATGATTGTACACGCTCATAGTACCATTCGAAAGAAAAGGTATCTCCTGATAGCAGGAGATAGGCATAGTAAGTATGCCACTAAATAAATGGCCTTGATACAGGCCACGGCTGAGCCCAGAAGGGTGGTAACATGGCTAAAAGAAGTCAGGCCACCGGCAGAGCTGCTAAGAAGGCCATTGGAGGTGATCTGTTCTCTGAAGGCCACTGGAGGCAATCTATTCTCTGGGACCTTGATACTCCAGCTGGATTTAGATCCTCTTTAAAGCTAAAGACAGGGAATCTGCCATTTGGGATGGCACAGCTAAATGGAGAAAAATTCCTCATGGATTTGTTCGCCTACCCAAAGTTTTGCTCTGGCTTCTTATGAGGCACCTACATGAATGCCTTCACAGATTTGGGGAACCTCATTTGGAGAGATCCTGTTTGCAATGGACCGTTTCTGTGTTTGCCTGAATGGATTTGGTGGGATCTCATTTGGTAGGACCCTGTTTACAACAAACTGTTTATATGCTTGAGGTGGTCCAAGGACAGAAAAGTGACCCACAGGGAGCCCAACATCTAGGGTGTCTAACCTTTTTGATGATTGACAGTTTCACTCGGTATTGGTAGGTATCTTTTCAGGCTGGGAATGGTGAGAGTGTCTAAAGCTCCAATATGGGCTCCTACCAGGAGCTGCTGGCCTAAGACAGGGCCTTTGTCAAGTTCCTGTTCATGTATTCCAACACAGAGCAAGAACAAGCCTCAGAAGATGATGGGATGACAGACATCATCAGGCCAAACAGGGGAAAACATGCTATGCTGGTAATGGACGCTGTGGACAGGCGGCTGTAGCAAGAGCTCAACAGCTCTTCCTCCTACAGCAAGGATGCCAACAAGCACCATAGCAACATGACCAAGCCGCAGAAATCTGAGGGCAAGAAGAAAGCAACCTGGAAACCGATGGAGGCAGGTGAGGCTCATACAGTCCCATTGTTGACATGATCTAGGAGCCCACGGAACCCTGGGCATTCCACAGGGTGACTACTCCATGGCAATGTTGCTTCCTGCAATCTGCACCTGGATCTACTGCACAATGTCCTGTGGTCACCCATGAACTTGAGTGAAGCTTCAGTGGGAACCTGATGAGCCTTTTCTACATGGTGGACTAAATGACCCCCAGGTCATCAAGATGTTCATAGCTTCCCCTCCTCAACACAAAGCATTAGTGAACACGCTTTTGAATCAGAGATAACCCAGCAAGTAAGCAAAGTCGTACATCTAGAATAAAAATTACATGCATTCTAAAATCGATGCAGAAAAGTAGAATAGGGTATTGCTGTTTGTCATTCTCTGAATAAGGATGGCCCCCAGAAGCAGGCTTAAGTTAATTAAGCCCCAAAGAAATAGTTTATGAGAGACCCTTCCTAACACCCCAAGGTAAATGTGATAATATAATCATGAGTAAAAAAGCAGGGTAAAGCAATATGCCAAATGAGTGGGTCAGGTTCTAATCACTATGTATGAGTTGGCATCTTTCAGATCTCTACTCCAGTTGGAAACAAAGAAGTGGAAGAAACCCTATGAAGTTCAGTAACAGCTCATACCTCATTGAAAATGTCAGAAATGAAACCTTGGGTCCATCACACCAGAGTAAAGAGGTGTCCCATGGAAGGAGAGAACCAAGCCCCCAGTGGAGGGGACAGCCCTTAGGTAATATGAAATAATTGTTTAAGGAAGGGGAAAAATGAAAATGCTAATATTTTTGCTAATCTTTCTTTAATTATTTGTTCTTTCTATAGGATGGAGAGACAACTCCTTAGTGAGGATTTCCCCAGGCTATCACCTCTTCTGTTGACCTGTATTTGTCATCCTAAACCTTGTTTGGTACTGCATGTGATTTCAGAATTTGCAGAAGCTGGTCTCTTTGATCACCTATTGGGTGCTTTCTAGCCCAGGCCTGTATCAGACATTGTCTAAAAGGTGATGGTCCACTTTGCCTTGCCAATCCTCACTTTTGTAGTTATTGCTTATGCTATTTTTCTTCCGTGATTATAAACATACTGCCAGAGCTTTGCAATGACATACATAAGTATAAACCTTTCATCTAAAACATTGTCCCCCTTTCAGCAGGAAGTAGCCTGATAACTACATTTCCCCTCTTCCCATAGATATGGAAGAGTAAAATTGAGAGTGGGGAATATGTAACAGAGTGAAAGGCCTGAAAAAAAAGGCTTAAAACATCCCCCACTCTTTTTGAGAACTGAAGCCTGCATTCCTGCCCGGGCAGGTGGTCAGGAGGGGCCTGGGGAATCGGCCATCTCAGGCCCTGGCACTAGCCTCCCAGGCGGGCGGCTGGCGAAGGTCACAGGCTTTGTCTTGGCAGAGATGGGATGATTGGAATAGTTAATCACAATAGCCTAGAACTGAGGGGCCCTCTCTTTTAAAAGCTCTATATTTCTGCTTATGTTCAGGAAATTTGGATTTTGAGATGAGAAGGTCTATCATTTTCCTCCTTTGCCAGCAAAGAAACAAACTTCTCTTTCCTTCTCCTCAAACCACTTGTTCTTGTTCTTCTGATGAGGTCTCGAGGAAAAGTGCCAAGCTTTTGGCAACAAAGGTTGGGACTGGGTGAAATTATTATTTTATCCATGTGATAATTTACGTCAAGTTATCTCGGGGCATCTTATTCCATTAGTATTGTTAAAATAGAATACCATAAACTTATGGCTTTTAAATATTTGTGACATAGACTTATTTCTGAATGTTCTGAATGCTGAGAAGTACAATATCAAAGCACTGGCATATTTGGTGTCTGGTGGAGGCCCACTTTTGGGTTCATAGATGGTAACTTCTAGCTGTGTCCTCATGTGGTGGATGGGAAGAACTAAGATCTTATCAGTCCCTTATAGAGACACTAATCTCATTCATGAGGACTCCACCCTCATGTCCTAATCACTTTCTAAAACCTCATTTTCTAATACTATCATACTGGGGATTAGATTTCAACATATGAATTTTAGGGTGCCATAAACATTTAATCCTTTGCACAGAATAAGTAGTGTATTGCTGGATGTTAAAAATATGACTACAATTTACACTCATGGAGTGATTAATGAGTATGTGGATTGTCCTAATCTAAAATGTTCATTTTTAGATTTATCTATTTAACCAGGAAACATTCCTTTTTGTGTTAAGAAGAAAAGGTTTATTAGTTGACATACATATGAAGTCATGGGGCATAAATTATGTGATTGTTTAGAAGAAGTAAACAGGTTCCAGTTCCCTTTTATGAACATAACAGGCCCAATAGCTCATCACAGATGTGCCATGTCCCAGGATTGGAGCTACTGACCTGCTTCCCTCACTCCAGAGAGGAGTTTACTCTTGGTCCAACTTCAAGGACAGGAAACTTTTCACAGAACCTCACTGCATCCACCTTGGGGTGAACCTTTGCTGAACAGACAGGGACCTTGCCAGAATGCAAACATATTGCATAAATGTTCCTATTTAGGTTGGTGCAAAAGTAATTGCTGTTTCAGACTGTGAATTTTAAATCATTATGGCTTGGCTCAAACACATCTTTGTCAATCAAAATTGTAACCATTACAATCAACACATTTTTTCCAATGAGAAATATGTTTGTTTATTCCTGTAGCATAAAAAATCTCTGCTTCGGAATTCAACAAACTCTTGGAAAGCATTTTCTGCATCTTGCTGGTTGTGTAAGTGTTTACCCTGCAAAAAGTTGTCAAGATGCTTGAAGAAGTGATATTCAGCTGGCAAGAAGGTCAGGTGAGTGTGGGAGATGAGGCAAAACATTGTAGCCCAATTAGTTCAACTTTGGAAGCATTGGTTGTGTGAAGTGTAGTCAGGC
>CAUYSK010097491.1:0-18423 GCA_963575035.1 Avahi laniger | reverse complement strand
CAACATCCAATAGATGTTATTCTTATATGTGCACTTATGCGTTGATCAGTTAATACCAATTTGATGGTGAGTACATGTGATGCTTGTCTTTCCATTCTTGAGATACATCACTTAGTAGAATGCGTTCCAGCTCTGTCCAGGAGAATACAAGAGGTGCTATATCACCATTGTTTCTTAAAGCTGAATAGTACTCCACGATATACATATAGCACATTTTATTAATGCACTCATGTATTGATGATATTTTCCAGTTTTGAACCATCTTTTATTTTAAAGCATTTATAACATGAGATGAAGCGAAAGAATTTTTAAAAATATAAAGTGCTGTGCCACTAAAACAGAGCATGATCTAGAAACATAACTAGCATATTTGGTATACAAATGGGTTGTCCCCCACCGTCTGGACCTGGCTCTTTTAAGCCCTGCTCTAGCCCCTCAGCCTGGTGCCAGAGAGTGAGTTCTCCTCCTGCAGGGATGACTCTTAGCTCTGCCCCTGCTGTGGGCCTTGAAGGTTTAATTCTAGGGCAATTAACCTGCAGATCCTTTTCAAAGCCTGTCGCTTTGTTATGACTATGAAAGAGTGCATATTGTCCCTGGTGTGATCACGGACAAAGTTTCCGCAGTTGGAGGGGAATTCAATGGAGTCAGGGCTGTATTAAGGAAATCTATTACAGAGGCAGAGAGAGCACCTCGTAAGAGTGTAATGAGGGTGAGAACAGACTAGAGCGCTCCTGTTCCTGCTAAAGCTTTGTTAAGCATTTTGTAACAGAAAACTGCTAGTGCTGGCAGGTTAATGAAGAGAGAAGATGAAAAACTGTTCTGTGAGTTCCAAACCAGGACCATCATTAAAACAGGTTTAAATGTCACTTTCAAGTCAGTACTTTGGATGCCAACCAGTTATATAGTATTATTCTCTTAGCGTGAATCTTGCTGATGGAATCAGCCTGAAGAATAGGGCTCTGAGAGCCAGCCTGGACCCCTTGTGCTGTTAGGGGGTTTGATCTCATGATTTCCCACTCTGTTTCCCCATTGCCTCTGTACTGTTCCATCTGTTCCCACTGTTTGCTATTCCATGATAGGTTCTCCAGCTACTTCTGCTTCTTTTTTATAGCTCTGCACTTTCCACCTTCCCCTTCCCTTTTTTATGTCCTTTCCTGAGCTTGCTCGAAGCCAGTGTGGGTGCACATTCTTGCCTCTCCTCTTATCTGCTTCTCCTTCAAAGCTAGGTGAGGTTTCATGTTTCTCACTGCTTAAGCCTGTATGGGTCTCCCCTTTTCTGTTGCACTTACTGTCTATGACTTCAACGTAGCACTTAATCATATAATTTTTGATCTTTTTTTCTTAAATGATTCGTGTTTGTGCCTTATTTTTCCAATTTTCTTGGTGGAGGGAAACATCATCTTCATTTTGTATCCTCGTTATAGTCTCTAAATAATTATCAGGGCCCTTCAATAAGGGAAATACTTTTCTGATGGATCATTAGAAACACATTTGTGGTAGACGTTTAAACCATTAATAATCATAGAGGCTATCTTAATTGCTTTTGAGATGAAGAATTCTTTGCAATGTGAAGAATCCCTTGCTACCTTTAGGCGATAACACAATGCTTTACACATATTAAGTAATAAAAATATACCTGTGGAATAAACAAATTATATATTCAAGCTCCTATAACATCAGGTACTCAATTTTTTGTTGAAAGTTAATGCCATGTAAAAATGGGCACATAAGGATGTTGTTTTTGAAGGTCAGCCACTCTTGCTCTTAAGGTTATGTTCTTTATTTACTTTTTATTTTCCTTTTACAGTTTTAATCTGACAACAGGGGCCAATTGTGTATGTGTAGGAAACACTTTGTCCAATATAGGCTTCCAGTAAATACAGGTTTTAAATAATGCAATATGGATATGGCTCGTTATAGTCTCTAAATAATTACCAGGGCCCTTCAATAAAGGAAATACTTTTCTGATGGATCATTAGAAACACATTTGTAGTCGACGTTTAAACCATTAATAATCATAGAGGCTGTCTTAATTGCTTTTGAGATAAAGAATTCTTTGCAATGTGGAGAATCCCTTGCTAACCCATCCATTTTGCTTAACTGGATTTTCCTAAACTGGCTTACTTTAAAATGGGCATACCTGTGCTTGAAAAGATACAGAGGTCTTTCACCTATCTGCACATACAAAAATAGCAGTAACAGCTGACAGTCAGCGTCCTTTCCACCTGTCAGTTATGGGGACTATTTAAGGTTATAACTTCTTCAGGCTCTTTAAGTAATGTGAGGTTTAAATTTGAATCCCTTTAATCTGAAATACTGACTGAGCTCCAAACCACTTAGTAGCCTGCCATTTTTCACTGGGAGGGGAAAAAGAGCGATGTAATTTACTGTCCACGTTTTATAGTTTTCCCTTTAAAAAAAACTTGCTTACACAGTTCCTGTATTTGCACAGACAGACGAGCCAGTGAAATGGCTTTTAAATGCAGCCCTGGCCGGGTAATGTCGGGTACCCGGAGCAGCTGACAGGCTACCCTAGCTGGGAAAGGTGATCACAGACGAGGGGCCTCTCTGGGAATAAAGGTGGCAGGGAGGGTGTGAGGGAAGATGTAGGCAGAACAACAAGTTCTGTGAGCCTCCAGCTTCAAGGTGGGAAGGACAGAGGGTCACGGCTGGCCTACGCTGCTGAACTTACGTGCCCATCTAGACGCTTCTAGATAACAATCCTGTCATCGTCTTAGTCAGGCAGCAGCATTTCCTGGGCACTGACTCACTCAAGTGCTTGGGAGTTTCTTCACCATTACCCTGTCTGAACCCTGGTCTCTCAGAGATTCAGCCAAAAGAACCTCTGGTCTCATGTATATCTTTATTACTGAACGGGCAGTGTCTGTCTTGGGTTGTGCCTAGGAAATCTGATCAGGAGGTGGAATTCCTGAGGCCTGACCTTCAGGATCATGTTCCATCCCTCCAGAACTTTCCTCACACCCTTGTCCCCGTGCTCCACTGCCTCACATTCTTCAGCATTTTTCAACTTCTCCTACCGGCTTCATCCAGTCATGCAGCAGTTACTAAGCATCCACCCTGGGAAGGCACAGACCGGACAAATACCGGAACCCTCTGTTAGTCAGGGCTCTCTGAAGCCACAAAATGAACCAATAGGATTACCTATGTTGTGTGTATGTGGGCATACATACATTTCTCTCTGTATATGTGTATGTGCATATATGTATATACACACACCAAGACAGAATCAATAGGATGTACATATGTATGTATCTGTCAATCCGTATAGATTTATTTTAAGAAAGTGGCTTATGTGATTGTAGAGACTGGCAAGTATGTGTGTATATGCACACACTTGTTTGCCCCAGTAGTATGTATTAGTATGTATGTGTGTATGTATCTATCAATCTTGATTTATTTTAAGAATTGGTTCATGCAATTGTGGAGTTTGGCAAGTCCAAAATATGCAGGGTAGGCCGGCAGATTGGGGACCCAGGGAAGTGAGGTTGAAGCTTAAATCCAAAGGCAGTCTGGAGGCTTAATGCCCTCTTCCTTGGGGAAGCTCAGTCCTTTTTCTATTAAGGCCTTCAACTGATTAGATGAGGTCCACCCACATTGTAAAGGGTAATCTGATTTACTTCAAGTCTACTGATTTACATATTAATCTCACTATCCTCACTCAGGTAATCATTCCTTCCTCTGGGTTCCCAAAGATCTCTGTTTATAGCTTCTGTGAAGGTTTGTGACTTGATTTATAGCTATTTATTTATATAGGCACCTCCCTAACTAAGCTATTTATTCATGCAGGCACCACCCTAACTAGACATATATTCACAGAGCACAAGGGCTTGTATTATTTTCCTTTGTAAGATTCACTATCTGTGATGATTGATTTTATGTGTCATTTGGGCTAGGCTACTGTACACAGATATTGGGAGGCCAGGACTCAAGGCATGCATGTAGAATGCATGTAGAATGCATGTTCACGAGATACCGGGTGGCCACAAACATGCTCACTCAAGGTGGTGAAGGAGAGGGAGGAATCAAAACTAATTCTAAGGTTTCTCATTTAGCAAATGTGTGATGAAGATTCTGTGGCTAAGATAAGGAAAATGAGAGAACTAGATTTCTGGGACTGAAAAACTAGTTTTTGTTTTTGAATACGTCGAATTTACTGATGTGCTGCAGTACATCAGTGTGGAGACAGTTGTGCAATGGACAGAAATCTGGGTTCTAGGCTCAAGAGAGCAGGTAGGACTAGAGATATAAATTTGAGAATCACCGTCTAAATGTGGCAATAGATAAGGTTGAACAGGAAGTGTGTAACCTTGGGGAACATCTGCCCCTGACAGGCAGGAGGAAGAGGAGGAAGTCTCACCCAAGGATTCTGAGGAAAACCAGTTGGGGAGGTAGAAGGGGAGCCCAAAGACTGGGAAATCTAGTGTCATGGAAGTCAAAGGTGCAAAGGAAAGAGGTGGTGACTGAGCGGGTGAAATACTGCAGGGATGAGTGGAGTGAGGGCTGAGGGCCACTGGGTTTCGCAGGTAGGAGGTCATTGCTCATGTGCAGAGGTGCTTTTTCCTTGGGATGAGATCATGAGCCATTTAGGGGGGACAGTCACATATCCTGGACCTCTCCTCAGCCCCCACCTATATACAGTGTTCATCCCTTTGTTCCCCCCACCCAGTCCTCATCTTCCCAGAGTCCCTTTTCAAGCCCACCTCACCCCACGTTTCCTAACAACACACCCTTCTCCAACCAGCTCCGCATTTTAGTCTCAGGCCCAGCTCTATGCCTTTCCCAGCCACATCGTTCCTCTGCTCCCACCACGCGGTCTTCCCCTTCTCAGCCTCTAGCCCCTCTCACTTCTCTTTGGTGTTTCTATGATTGCAGAATCACCTGTCCAGCACCCCCATATCAGTCCCGAGGTGCAAACTGGTTGCCTAACCTCCATCGTTTGCGTCCCTATTCCCAGACGTACTTCCCACCTGCCAACGCACTGCCATTTCTCCAAAGTTCCGCCAGTGCTTCGTGCACTGCCCTCTGCTTTCCTGGCACTTGAGAATGTTGTTCTCAGACTCTGGGGACTTTGTTGGCCAGCCTGGACCTACTTTGTGCCTGTCATTCACCTTTTGGTCTTGTCTTCCATTGTGGATGCTATTTTTCTCTCCAGAGCGTGGCCCTTACTTCCTTTTGTACCTGTCCTTTTTTCTTATCTGTTATTTTTTTTTTTAAAGTATGTCTAAAAGGAGTCATTCTCTTTCAGGGATACATACTGAAATATTTATTGTTGCAATGCTATGATGACTGGGATTTGATTCAGAATATTTGGAAGTGGAGGCAAGTGAGTGGATATAAACAAAGAAATGATTGGTCAGGAGGTGATAATTGTTGAAACTGATGGATAACAAGGGGGCTCCTTATTTATTCTCTATGTTTTTACATATGTTTAAAATTTTCCATGAAAAGATTTTAATGCAAAGTGAATTGATATGAAAAAAATTATTAAGTAATAATAGTACAACTATGGCAAAAATAAGATATGGCAAAAATCATGAAGGGGACGTTTGAATGCCCGGAGAGAGGAAAACCCTGCTCTGGTAGGGTCGGGGCTCAGAATGAGTGGGGAGGCGGACATGAGAGCAAGCTTGGGGCGGGGGGAGGAAAGAAAACTCGATAAACACGTTGTTTAGGCCTGCCCCCCTTGGTCACGGAGTCCATGTACTCTTCAGAGAGTAAGGGGTTGACAACAGGTAGGACTTAACTGGACAATTTTGAAGCAGCCACTGTGGGGAAGGGGAAGGCAAGCCGGCCAGAGGTCAGCAGCCACTGAGGCTGGACAACACGAATCTGCCACAGAGCCACTCGCCGGTATCTTAGCAACTTAAACGGTCTCCTAAGTGACTCTAGGAGCCCTTACAGGTGCTTCAGGTTTTCTGCAAAAAATGAGAAGTGTTTTCTGTAAATCAATAAAGATGTAAACTGCCCATGTAACCCAATTGTTCCTTTAAAGTCTGTTTTACATATTGAGTTTCGGGGAGGATTTCCCTTGAAAAAAGTTGCACTGTTAAAATATTTGATGGAATCAACATTACCCCTGGCATCTCTGTGTGCTCTCTGGTGTATTATGTACTTGCTGCTGCTTTTGTTGTAGATGTTAGTGGGACACATTGTAGGATGATGGACATGGAGTTAATCTCAAAGGGAAGAGAATTTTGAGAGTGGCTCTTGCTCTTTGGAGTGGCAGGTAGGGGTTTATCCGCCCTCTGTTTTGCTGAGGGAGTTCACGTTCACATCAAGCCCTTCTGCCACATGGTTTGGATGCAGGATTTTAACTGGAATCTCTGGTCTTTGAACCTCTTGAATTACATGCAAAATTGTATGTGTGCACGTGCATAGTACCTCAGCTCTGAGACGGGGAAGAAAAAAGAACAAAGGTCAAACCAGCAAATTTAGGGATTTGCTATCATCTCTTAGGGAGAGTTTTGTGGATAAGGAGGAGGCTGAAACTATTTCATAGTGTGTGATTCTGGAATTATTTATGGTTTATACTTATTCTTACTTTCCCGTATCTTATTTGCACATTCCTCATTCCTAACTTGGTCATCATTTAACTCTGACGTGGTGGATAAACCAGTGGCAAGTCAGAAAATAAATTGGCCCAGGATACCTTTCCCCCCAGGCTGCAGAAATGGTGAAACGAAAGCTTATCCCTAGGAAATGGTCTGCCAGGAAGAAAAGCTGCACGGAAACAGGCGTCTAAATTTTTCCTTCCTACTTATTTGTTTGGTCTTAAAGAATGTAAGAAATTCTTCCTGCAGAAGTTTCTTCATTGGCTCCCAGTCAGCTCTTCCAATATAGATTCATCTTTTATTTTTAGAGCTTTGTTTTGATCTATATGTCTCTTAGCTCTTAGAGTAGTACATTCCACAAGATGATTCAGTTCTGAGAAATCAAGCCAGGTAAAGATCAAATATGAGATTTTACCAACTCCACAACACTTTTCATCTACTTTTAAAGATACACACCCTCTCACCAGTATTTCTTGGCACCGTGCATATTTTTTCCTGTTAGTCACAGAACACTTTGAATTTGATGGTATCCTAGCAATCATACAGTTCACCCCTCTTATCCTACAGATGAGGAAATAGAGGCCTAGAGAATTATCTGCCTTGTCAATAACTATACAGTTAATTTGTGCCTGAGTTGGGACAGATTTCCAGTTCAGCTTGCATTTTACTTGCACAAACTGCCAACTAATTGACCAAGCCAAGAGAGTAAAAGCCATTGCCGTTCAACTCGTACTAAAGAAAAATATGGAAAAGAAGAAGAAATAGAAAGAATTTTCAAAGTATTGAGTTTCATTGAGCAAAAAGGGACCGTCTGGAGCCGTGTAGAAGTAAGAGGCAGAGAGGTACCGTTTTTTTGGAAGGATGGCTTTTAAACTTACTGCAGATTGCTTTATTCCCTGGGCATGTGCCTGCATGTTTATTTCATGGGTTAAATGATCCCTTTAAGGTGAATGAAACGCTGTCTCATTTCCTTGCAAACAAAAATTTAAAAAAAGATTTTTTTCCTCATGGGAGTTTGCCACATTAAATTCGCTTGGTTTAAGCATCTATGTTGAAAATAGGCTAAGGGGAACTGGAACTTCGTCATATTTCTCTGATCGGCCTCTGTGCCTTCCTGCCTTTGGAGAATGAGTGTTGCCCGGGCACCCTGCTCCTGTTCCAGCTCAGGTGAACATACAGGGTCTGCTTGGTAACTCTTTTCTTCCTGGACAACCACGCCCTAGGTCAGGATGGTTTGTTTTCAGTATGGGGCCAGCTGTTCCAGGATTACTTTTTCAGGGTTGGAAACCACAGTTTTGGACCCTGAGGCAACAGCCTGAGAATGAAAGTGTAATGCAAAAGGTCAAATAACATTTTGCTGGATTATCTGCTTTCTGTCTGAAAACTGAGAAAGTGTATCTGCAGTGTTCTTTAGTATCCCTACTCTATACACGTTGCTCTAAACAACCTATGATGAAAAGCGTAAATATTAAGGGAAAACACGCATTCCTCTTCCTCTAGGCAACAAAGCAGATATGGAAAAGGAGTAGAGCAGTTGAAATTTATAATTTTCCTTCTGAATGAAGAGGTATTTCTTGATAACCCTAAGGGCTTGGGTTCTGGGCCTGGGATTCCAAGTCCCTGTGTGTGTAAATAGAAGACAATGATCAAAGCAAACATTTTAGTGAGAAAAACAACTTTGGAGCCATCCTTACCATAATGGGCTGCTGGAGTGTAGTAATTAGTAGCTACAGAATTTAGGGCAGGGTTTTCGGAAGTCAGTCTGTGTAGTCGAAAGCATTTGCCATCTCATAAGAATTTGTTGTGTCATAAGAATATTCAGTGAATTTTTTGAAACAAACAAAAAGAGAAGTAACAAATACCAAGTTCAAAAATTGAAGTTGGTTTTATTTTGTAAAGTTGGTAATTTTCTTCCCTTGTACTTAGATTATACTTACAAACTTTTGAGTCCTAAATCTCCATGATTTTTAATAAAGGTCAATAATAATATAAACAAACATTAAACAATTAATTCATAATTGCATCTCCCCAATACAATGATAGATATTTTTGATTAATAATTTCTAGCTCTTTTCATATGTATATAAGTTTTATAATATTTATAAACAGAATATTTTATATTATGCTTTTTTCATGTAACATTGTCTCAACATTTAAATTTCTGATGTTTTTAGTTGTATTAATAAGTGACTCTTTAAATGATTAATATTTTGTAGTATCTACACTAATTTGCTAACTGCTATTGGCCACTTAGCTTTCAACTTATTAAAGTATATTATAGAAATATAGATGTATATTAGAAATAGCATTGTATTGACATCTTCACATATACAGATTTTTATTTTATTATTTAGTTGAATTACTTTCTCATACATAAATTCTCAGAAATGGTATAATGGTTAAAGATTATGAATATCTTTATGATTCTTGCTTTATATTGACATATTGCTTTCTAAAGTGTTTATACAGTATGACTATATAACTTCCTTTGCTGTTCTATGTGTATTGGATATTATTTGTGTGTTTTAATTTGCACTTATTTGATTATTAATGGATAAACATTTTTCTTTGTGGGTTTTTTTTTTATTATTTTTGCTAGTTGTATTTATGTGGACATGAATTGTCTGTGACAATGCTGTCATTTGGATACTTGACCCCTCCAACCTCATGTTGAGATTTGATCCCCAACTTTGGAGGTGGAGCCTAATGGAAGGTGTTTTGGTCGTAGGGTGGCATATCCCTCATGAATAGATTAATGCCTTCCCTGGTGGGGGTGGAGAGTGAGTGAGTTCTCCCTCTGTTACTTTCTATGAGAGCTGGTTGTGAAAGAAACTCTGGCACCTTCTCTCTCTCTCTCTCTCTCTCTCTCTCTCTCTCTCTCTTGCTTCCTCTCTCATCATGTGATCTCTGCACACGTAGGCTCCCTTTCACCTTCCACCATGGGTAGAAGCAGCCTGATGCCCTCACCAGAAGCAGATGCTGGCACCATGCTTCTCATACAGCCTGCAGAACTGTGAGTCAAATGAACTCTTTTCTTCCCAAATTACTCAGCCTCAGGTACTCCTTTATAGCAACACTAAACAGACTAAAACAGATGGCTTAACAACTTATTTTTTCTGTCTTATTGTTTCTCTGAGGAACAGTAAGTACACTTTGGTGCCTGGACACTTGACTGCTTATTCTATAGTGATCTTCAGATCAGGAACATTAGAAGACTTTTTTCTTAGGTGAGATTTATCTAAAATCATCTCATGACATTTTAGCTGATATAGCTATTACATTTGTATTATGAAGAAACTTTCTGCCTCTTGCCGTGTCTTCACATGGCAGAAGGAAAAAGAGAGCAAGGTCTCTGATGGGTCTTCTTATAAGGGCACTAACCCCATCTTGAGGGCCCACTCTTACGACCTCATCTAAATTTGACTACCTCCCAGAGGCCCCATCTCCAATACCATCACATTGGGGGGTTAGAGCATCAATATATGAATTTGGGGGAACACAGACATTTAATCCCTAACACTCCCCTTTTCCCTCAGGCTACTCCAGTCTCTATCCAAGCACACACCCTCCTAATTAAGGGGGAACTTGGTGACTCTTAAAGACAGGGGTACATTTTCATGAACATCTGCTCAAGCTTTCGAAAAATCTAATTAGCAAATACGGAACAAAATGAAACAAAAAAAGAACAGGTGGAAAGAAAGTAGTTGAAGCACGTAATGTCAAATCAGTCACTAGGCATGATTTTTCTTGTAGGTATTGATGGTGGTATACAGAGTAAGTTGGGCTTTAAGAATCCATTTCAGTTGTAAAAAGGCTGTTCTTATGTCTTAAACTTGTACCTTCTGAATTTTGAGCCCCTGTTTGGAATGACAGGGATGGAGCTTCTCAATGCAGGGATCTCAGTAGCACTAGGAACTACCTCTTGGATGCCGCCCCACCCCCAGTCCGCTTCATTTCACTCCCTGCCCACACTCCCTGCCCTAAGCTCCCACTGACCAGCTGGCATCAGGCTGGTTGCACATCTGGCTGTTTCATTATTCTGTCTTCTGAGTCAAAAATGAATCAATATCCTGGCAAGGAGTTATGAAGCCTGATCTTTTTAAAAAGCTGCTTTGTGGGTAAACATAAACAGAGCTTGAGTGTTTGAAAACACTTTTAAGTACGTTCTTTACTTATATGATTCTTAAGCTTAAAATGTTCTCTTCCGATTTTTAAAAAATCCCATTGGTTGATAATTTAAAAAATATAACTAGTGCGTAGAGTCTAAATAATTTATTTGCATATGGTAAAAAATACAAACATTACAAAAAATGTCGGCAGTAAAAAGTGAATTTCCTTCCCGTCTCACATCCCTACCTAGTTCCTCTGTCTCCCTTCCTCTCTTCACAGGCAACCACTACTAATTTCTTGCTAGTGTCCTTCTAGAAACACTCTACATAATCCAATTTAAATATTGTTTATATAACCCCCTTTAAGAAAACCCAAGTAGGAACATACTGTATACCTATTGGTTATTATTTTTTTTTAACTCAACTATGTTTTGTTTTTTAGAAATTGTTTCATATCCGGACAAATTGTTTTATCCCTTTCTTTTAAATAGCTGTGTGATAAGAATATGCCTTAATTTATTAAAGTAGTCCTCTATTAATAGATATTTAGATTATTTTTAGTCTTTTAAAAGCCAAGCCCATGGCATGAAAAGTCTTGTATGTATGTATTTGTGCAGTTTTGTAAGTATATTTGTAATATATTTATAGGTAAAATAACAGCAAGAAGATAAATATGGTGTTGTAGTGGTTGAAAGCATGAATATTAGGGGCTTGGCTACTCACTACCCACCTACCACTTATTAGCCATATAACCTACGACAATTTACATAACTTTCTATGCCTCAGTTTCCCCATCTGTAGAATGGGTATAAAAATAATAGAACACACCTTGAAGAGATGCTATGGATATTAAAGGAGCTAACATAAGTACAGCATTCTGACATTGACATATATATAATACACTCTCCATAAATTTTCAATAAGATAATTTGTTAGGATACTTTCTTAGAAGACAGGATCTTATCTTTTTAAAACATTAATGCTATTATTAGAGAGTAACTGGTTTTCTCCAATCTCAATGAAGAACTCACTCCTAAGCTTATTAAAAGTACTGCCATTATTCATACTTCATTTTAGCTCAAAGGAGATGTTTGGCAGGGTAAATGGAGAGTAAAGGTTCCTGGCTGTAGGTTGAAGTGAAGGGCCGAATTTAGTCTCATTTGTTTTTGAACACTAGATTAAAGGTCATCACTTTGGGCCTCAGTGTCCTTATCTGTTACATACAGGGACTAGATTAGATGATCCCTATGATACCTTCCAGCTCCAGCGATTATGTCTGTGCTTATTCCATTCTCAAAATGATATGTGATTTATGTGGCTTAGACAATTGTGGGAAGCAAATTTAAACCCTGACTCATCTAACAGTGTGACTTTGCACATGTTGTTCCCTCTGTGTAGAATGACCTTCCCCCTTGTCTGATTGTTGAGCTGAGCTCTGACTCATCCTAGGAGACTCAGCTCTGGCTGGGCATTCTCTTTAAAGCCTTCCCTGAGTGCCCCAGCTGAGTTAGGCACTCTCTCCCTTCGACCTGTCTTTTAGCCTCTGCATTACGTGACGGGATAAGAGTTTTGAAATATTAACTGACAACTTTTATCTGTTACCTTACATTCAGCTTTGGTATTTTTTGATGCATCAAGAAGAGATGACACAATCTTTTCTTGGATTTTAAGTTTCAAAAGTCTGAGTCCTATAGGAAATCAAAAGGCATATGTGCCTAGATAAAATAATTAGTCGGGGAAGTCATGCCCAGTAAAGCTTCCACGCTCCAGAGAAGAGAAAGTTCTCCAGATAGCAGTAAGTAAGGGGAGAGTAGACACCATGGATCCCTGACAGAAGAATGAGGCTCTCTTCCTTATCCTTTCCTCAGCTCAGCAAAGGGGGAAGGTGTGTGGGTGGGGAATCTGAGCACTGAGGAAACCTAGGTTTCTCTTCCTGGGTAGAGCCCAGGGAGGTAAGGAGAACCCAGAGTGGAAACAGCCGCACAGGGTACCCAGGTGGACAGGCTTGAGGGAGCCTGTGGGAATCCCACGGAGCCCAGCCTGGTGTGGGAGCGGAGGACGATATTCTTGTGCTCTGGAAGAACATGGAAGTGGAAGGGCTGAGGACGGTCCTGCTGACTTTCCTGGGGCCCAGTGTGGTGTGGGAGCAACAGCATGAGCCCGTGTACCTTAAAGGGGCAAGGGAGTTAATTTATAGAAAGTCGGATCCCAACATACTTTCGATAGGAAACATGAACAGAATCAGCAGTGACCTGCAGAGACCAACTACTGAAGACCAGATGGAGGATAGCTCAGCAAAGAACCTGGCCTGGATACCCACCTACTCCCAGCCTCAATGGAGGAATCATAGATCAGCAAATTAAGTTTCTACAACCTGGAGAAACAGGAATTCTACAGCGGAAGTTAGTTAGAATTTTTTAAAATTTAAATAAAGACTTCTAGCCCATCTAAAACTTCTCTATTGCACTGTAAATGTTTGATGTCTTGTCTGAGTCTCTGGATTGCAAGGTCTTTGAGGGAAAGGTGAAATAATTTACTGGGAGTGGGGAAGCTTCAACAATCAAAGGAAAGGTAAGGGAAGAGACTTAGAAGGACCAGGGAGTATGAGAGACTGGGAAGCAGAGACTGCTGGTTGGCCACTTCAGGGCCAATTAGCCCCTTGTCCCTCTGCTCCAAGTTCATATCTCAGGGAGCAGAATCTGATTGGCCTTTTTTGTTCCTGTACCTAGCAAGTGCTAACATAGAGGAGGCCTGCAGTAAGCTTTTTGCATAAGTAAATGGACATTTATTGGTTGGCTATTCTCTGCCACAACCTATCGTAGGTGCTTTCACAGCCCTGTGAACTACACAGAATTGTCTCCATTTTGCAGGTGAGAAAATCAAGGCACCAAAACCAACTGATATTACCCATCCACGGGCGGCAGGAGGCAGGGCTCTCATTCTCACTTTGGGCCCTCTGACACCAGAAGCCTTCCTAGTTAATAAGGATTATTTTTTCCCTTTTACTGTTTGTTTGAACTATGGAATAAGAAGGAAAATTAGTATTTTATTTATTTTAGTGAATTTCAATATATATCTTGCTTTATTACTTCCAAAATAAAGAAGACTGTTCTGCTCATTTTACATTTGTTATTTGTTAACACTTTTCTAAAAAGTACCCGGTACGATATGACCATTATCCCACATCATGTATAATAAAGATAGGGACAAAGCTTCTGTATAATACCACCTTGCTTATTGATAAAGAAAACACATGCTCTGTGTAGAAAGTTTTTAAAATCAGAAAAAGATAAGAAGTTAATTCAGAAAAAGAAAAAAAAGAAGTTAAAATTCTACTTCCTACAGATACCCAGTATTCGCCTTCAGTTCTAATTCACCCTGATTTTGGAAACATTAGAAAATTGGTATCAATGCTTTGTCTATAAGTCATTTTATCATGAGAATTCTCTATAGTCCAGGGTGTTTGGCATTCATGGAACCAAGAGCCATCTATTTACATTGTAGTGCTCAGGGGGAGAAGAAGTTATTGGAGTTAGGGCTTAATAGGTAAATTGAGATAATGTGCAAATTATTGCTTTATATGATCTTCCAGAAAATTTAAAAGATTCAAGGAAAGTAAAACTGTCCATATAATGCAGCAAGACTATTACGACTGCAATATAATTTAATTGCAATTTGAAATACCAAAAAGAAAAATAATCAAAAGCGTGATTTATGAATGGCTTAACAGTCTTTGAGAGAAGAGCGACATCATGTCCAGGAGGGATTTGACCACCTGGCCTCCGTGTATCACCTATACCCAGGGACAGGGTTTTGTCACTTCATCTGTTTTCTCAAGCTAAGAAGAGAGGAGTTAGCAAGTCTGCCATGGGGCACAACACTGATGGCGCAAGTGCGGCGGCATCCTCCCTCCCTCTCCCAGAGGTGGTGAAACATTGGACTGTGACAAGGAGTAAAAGTTTAGCCCTAGATTTACATTTCGAACTTGCTAGAAAATGAACATGTCTATTTCAGGCCAATTAAAGAAGAAAGGCACCTTCCGCCAGGGCATTCGAATTGTCTCCATGTGAATGGAAGCTACCCTGGAATTGTTCTGGCTTGTTTCCATGGTGTTTAAGAAAGCTGGAGGCCTGGAGGGCACCATAAATTGACTTGATGTTTTTAGGTTTTTGACATGTGGGGACTAATCTCATTTCCCTGTCAGTGTACCCTGTCAGCTGCTGCAGATTAAAATATGATTAGCCCTTCCCTTTAATTGGCCGTGTAATAGACCCGTCATCTCGAAACCATGGTGTGGTGCTTCAGAGCACAGACTAGGAGACAGACTGCCTGCATTTGAACCCTGATTCTGCTGTTTATGGGATTGAAGACTTCAGGCAAGCTACTAATGACCTTTATGCCTTATTTTCCTCATTTGTAACTATCTCATGCAGTTTTTATAAGAATTAAATGAGTTGGAATGTGTGAAACACTTAGAACAATTCCTGGTGCATAGTAAGAACTGTGAGTGTTAAATAAAACATTATAATTAGACTTTCTATTAATGATTGCTGGTGAACCAGAGGTAAAACAACTAGCTATAGCTAGGAATGGGCTAATGGCATATGGCTGATTCGAAAAATCTCGTAATAAATAGCAATTAAAAAAAGGCCAATGTTTTTATGGCAGAGCGGATGGGTGGTTAAGCGAGAAGCAGGAAGGTTAGAGCTGAATACCACGGGGGACTTTGAAGCCCACTGGGTTGCTTTGGGAGGCAAGGTGTCTTGAGGGTGTCCAGGGGGACAAATGTGGGAAACTGGGTTATTTTAGGAACAGGATGAATAGTTGAAGGGGGATTGGGATTATTTTTCAGATTACCTAGATTGTGTGGTGAGTTAGTAGAAATAAAATGAGCCCAGGGAATAGATTGGAGATGTCCAGAGTTATTATCCTTCTTGTTAGGCTTTTGGATAACTAAGATAGCATTTTAATCTTCAATTCACTGATTCTGTCAGTTACCATTTGTTGGTTGTAGGCACGGAAACCACTTTTGGCTAGTTGGATCAGAGAAATAATTTATTGGGAGTGGGGAAGCCTAAACAATCAAAGGAAAGGTAAGGAAGGTGAGTTAGAAGGACCAGGGAGTAAGCCATTAAGAGGCTAGGAACCAGGGACTGGCTGGATGGTCACTTTAGGGCCAATTAGCCCCTTGTCCCTCTGCTCCAACTTCATATTCCAGGGAGGGGAACCTGATGGCCTAGCGTGGGTCAGGTGCCCAGTCCTTGGCCAGAGGAGGGCAGGGCATCTTGATGGGCAATCACACCTGAACATATCTGATGGAGGAGTTCCTGCAAAGCAAAGTCAGAGTGCTATTACCAGAGAGGGAAGAAAGCAAGCAGAGTGGACAAAAACAACAAATTTCCACCTCATTCCTGTATATTGCTTCAAGCGACCAATGAGGAAAGACAGAAGGAGACATTAAAGAGATAAGGAGGCCCTGAAAACTTTGGTTTTTAGTCTTTCTACCCTATCTCACCTGCCCTCTCCTCTGATGCCGAAGCTAGACTCTGAAGCCTGTACTTACACCAGGCTCTGATGGAGTCTTCTCCTGATCCTAACACAGTCTGATTTAAAGAAAACAGCTAAAACACTATGGAGTTTTATCAAAATGATATTTATTCTTCCATTAGATACTTATTAGGGGTCTATTGTCTATCAATAAAAACCAAAAAACCTCTATCTTCTGTCTTGCAGAAATTTACAGTCGGGGAAGCCAAAGAGACATACAAACAAATAAATTACGTGATTTCACTGTAATGTGAAGAATAACATAAGAGAGAAACAAAAGCTAACTGCCTGGGGGACTCAGCAGGGGTAGCATTTGAACTAGTTCTTGAAAAATGAATGAGGACTTATAATTTTAAATTGAGACATTTATTATAAAAATAAAATCGTGACCCCAAATTATAAACATTATTTGCACTGCTGTCAGCGATAACAGTTTCATCCACTGGCAGCATGCATATTGTTCAATCTTCTAGGGCTAAGAACCAAGGTCGTAAATAATACCTCGAAAATCAAAAAGTGAGGAACAAATAAACTGTCACATTCCTAAATTACAACAATTTGTAAACAATGCCCCGTTTGTAATAACTGTGGTTTCGTGAACTTAACTAGATGTGAAATATCTCAGGTCGTTCCAGGACTTCTGAAACCCATCAGAAGCTGTCACCCATGGGCTGGGTAGCTTGAAGGTCAGAGCTTCTGGGGGTCTAGGGTCAGCTACTGACTTTTTAGTGCAGTGGTTACCCTAGGTATTTAACATTCATATCGTGGCTAGAACTCATTGCATAACATGCCTTTGTGTTAGCAATGGGTCTGAAGTTCAAACTTCTCTAGGAACTGTAAAATGAGAGTAAGGAATATAATGACACAGTCTTCCCTCTGTATCCATGAGGATACCAAAATCCGTGGATGCTCAAGTCCCTTATATAAAATATGGTAGCATTTGCATATATTGCATATGCAAATTTTCCATCTATTTTTAAAACATCTCTAGATTACTTATGATACAATGTAAATGCTATGTAAATAGTTGTTACATTGTATTTTTTTTTTTTGAGACAGAGTCTCACTGTGTTGTCCAGGCTAGCGTGCCGTGGCGTCAGCCTAGCTCACAGCAACCTCAAACTCCTGGGCTCGAGTGATCCTCCTGCCTCAGCCTCCCAAGTAGCTGGGAATACAGGCATGTGCCACCATGCCTGGCTAATTTTTTCTATATATTTTTAGTTGTCCGATTAATTTCTTTCTATTTTTAGTAGAGACAGGGTCTCGCCTTGCTCAGGCTGGTTTCGAACTCCTGAGCTCAAACAATCCGCCCGCCTCAGCCTCCCAGAGTGCTAGGATTACAGGCATGAGCCACCGCGCCTGGCCGTTACATTGTATTTTTAAATTGTATTATTGTTTATTTATTTTTTAATCTTTTCGTCCATGGCTGGGTGAATCCTAGGATATGGAACCTGAGGACGAAGGGGTGACTGTAATAAAGAACTCAAAATTACTTTGAATAAGAAGCAGCTCATCAGGCCAGGCGCGGTGGCTCACGCCTGTAATCCTAGCTCTCTGGGAGGCCGAGGCGGGCGGATTGTTTGAGCTCAGGAGTTCGAAACCTGCCTGAGCAAGAATGAGACCCCATCTCTACCAAAAATAGAAAGAAATTAATTGGACAGCTAAAAATATATAGAAAAAATTAGCCGGGCATGGTGGTGCATGCCTGTAGTCCCAACTACTCAGGAAGCTGAGGCAGGAGGATCACTTGAGCCCAGGAGTTTGAGGTTTCTGTGAGCTAGGCTGACATTATGGCACTCCAGACTGGGCAACAGAGTGAGAATTTTTTTAAAAAAAAAAAAAAAAGAAAAAAAAACTACAGACCAATATCTCTTATGAACATAAACACAAAAATCCTCAACAAAAGATTAGGAAATCAAATCCAACCACGTATAAAAACACTGACATGCCATGATCAAGTGGGATTTATCCCAGGTTTGCAAGGCTGGTTCAACATTTGAAAATAAATTAATGTAATCTAATTTATCAAATCAACAGGCTAAAGAAGAAAAATCGCATGATCATATCAATAGATACAGAAAAAGCATTTGATGAATCCAACACCAATTCATGATAAAAATGCTCAGCAAACTAACGATAGAGAAAAACTTCCTTAATTTGATATAGAACAGCTACAAAAAACCCTGGAGATAACA
>CAUYSK010097490.1:0-57117 GCA_963575035.1 Avahi laniger | reverse complement strand
AGTCCTTCATAGCAATGATAATATTTCAATTTCAATTATAGTAGAGTTTCTTCTGATACTGTGTATAAAACTGGCACTTTCTCCTCTTCCAATTATAAAATATTGAGCAAGTAGCGATAGTTAGACCTCTTCTGCCCCGATTTGGATACCCTTGATTTCCTTCCCTGATTGCTCTGGCAATTGCTTCCAGCAATCCCACTGCTGGGTATTTTGGAAAAAAAGACATTCTATAATAAAGACATCTGCACTAGAATGTTTATAGCAGCACAATTCATAATTGCAAAGATGTGGAAACAACCCAAGTGCCCATCAATACATGAGTGGATTAATAAAATGTGGTATATGTATACCGTGGAGTTCTACTCAGCCATAAAAAACAATGGTGTTATCCTGGATGGAGCTGGAGCCCATTCTTCAAAGTGAAGTATCGCAAGAATGGAAAACAAGCACCACACGTACTCACCATTAAATCGGTACTACTTGATCAACATTTATGTGCACATATGGGAAGTAACATTCATAGGTTGTCAGGCAGGTGGGATGGGGGAGGAGGGGATAGGTATATTCACACCTAATGGGTGCGGTGCACACTTTCCGTGGGATGGGCACACTTGTAGCTCTGATTCAGGTGGTGCAAAACGTATGTATGTAACCAAAGTGTTTGTATCCCTGTAATATTCTAAAATAAAAAATAAAAATAAAATATTGATCAAGTAAATAAAATGAAAGTGGTTCTATGGAAACATTATATTCCCAATATTTATTCTTGAGAAAAATATTAAAACCCGTACTAATTTGGAAGGGAAATTAAAAATGTCACCTGAAATTACAACTCGCTGTTTTCTAGACACAAGGAAAACCAAATTTTCTTCATCCAGTTGGGAAGCAAGGTAATCTTCTTCAGAGGAGAAGTATCCAAAGATCTAAACTCCCAAAAAACACATATAAAGGTAAACAATATCTCAGAATTGGCTATAAAGTAACAGCTTTTGTGTCGGCTGAATTTAAAGTCTAATTTGGATTCACAGCCAACATCTTGCTTTATAAATATCAGGGGGTTCCCAACACAAAAGGCAGTTTAATGCAGTCAACAAACTGTATACTGACGGTGCACGATTTTTGAACACTGATTTTTCTTTCCAGTAGAAGACGTGATGTGTCAAGCTGCTGTCCTTGCTTAGACCAATAGATCTACTAGGAGCCGGCATTGATTTGGATATCAAATCAGTCTTCATCATACCAGGCCCCAGCTAAGAACATTGACATTGAATTTGGCCACTCTCAAAAGACTATCTTACTCATTTTCCATGAATCTTTTAGGGCCAAATTATTCATCCCTGTTAGGGAGAGTTTCAGAATCTAAGAGACTATACAGTTTCTTTATTTAACTGTTCCAAATCCTACTCTCTAGGCATTGCATGAGAATAAATTACCATGAGAGAATATCCCAAAGAAGAAAAGAACTCTTTATTTGTGAAGATATTGTCAAATTAGGTAACTCTGAGAAATTTGACAAATAAGCTAGCTGTTCTTCAATTGTTTTATTAATAAACAGACATAAAACTCTTATGAATTAATGAGAGAAATTTAAAAAAGTATTAACTATTTACAAATTTCTTTTTATTTAATAAAATTCTTATAATTAAATCCTTCCATAGTTAATATATTGGTATTTCTCATGAAGATGAAACATCAGCATGCATACGAAGCACCCCGGAATCCTGTTAAAGCTCAGATCCTACTGCTACACTTTAGGTTTGGGCAGGAGTCTGAGAATCTGCATTTCTAACAAGCTTCTCATGAGAGATCACACTTTGAGTTTAAAGGAACTGGTGACCAACCCAATTAAAAATAAATAAAAAATCAGCCTCATGGGAAGGAGGAAAATAAATTATAAATTATATCCAGACCACGGCCATGAAATGAGAAAATTTGACTTCCTTTGTCAATCTGTCTTAATAGCATTTACTTATTTTGATGTTTGGTGATGGCCTAGCATTATATTTTAACATGTCCTTTCATCGGTTGCTTCACAAATGTTATCACTTCTTCCTTTACATATTCTCACATTCCAACCTCATAAAACATGACAATTGCCCTAAATATTTCATACAATGAGATTCCATTCTGTGGGAAAAATCAGGCTCACTTTCTGTCTTTATTTTTCTTTCCTCTCACCAGCAAAGTTAGCATTCAATAAAAGCTTAACTAATTTATTATTTTTTCAGAAATCCCTGCTAATTTGTCACGGGCACAAAACCTCTAGAGTTAATACCTAATTCCCCAGGAAGGATTGAGAAAAGTGAAGGAAAAGCACTTTTCATAGATCTATGTTAGAATGGTCAGGAGGCTTTTGTCACTACAATTTCTTTGTCATCCCTGATAGATGCATTATCCAATCAATAATCATGCATTGATCTGCACCTTAGCCTTGTATCATTTGAACCCACAATATGGCCTTATGGCAAAAAGCATGCATTGTGGAGTCAGATGGCTCAGAATATGGATTCAGGCTCCACAACTAATTGACACTCAGAGCTTAGACAAATACCTCCACCTTCTGAAGTCTTGACCACCTTATCACTAGAATAAAAGGACAAACTTCTGAGTTCTGTTTCGTTTGTTTTGTTTTAATGAGGTTTAAGTGACACGATGCATGTAGACCATTTTGCACTGTGCCTGGCACACAGTAATTTTGAAAAAAACATTAGCTATTATTATCATTAGAAGGCTTAGATTGAGAAGGCCTCATGGGAGGGAGGAAAATATTATAAATTATATCCAACCACAGCCACTAAGTGAGAATAGACTCTCTTTAAAGGTAGTACTTTAAAACCATCAGGCCATTTGAGGATGGAACTGGTTTTTCTGATAAGAAAGGCTACTCAAGTGCGCACTCTGATAAATTGATGGTGTAAGAAACTTTGCTAGGAAACTTGTATGACTTCCGCAGCCAATCAGAACTAAGAAGGAAATTCAGTCTCCTGTCCCACTAGCCTATCATTTCCCTACAGCCTCTGCTTCCTTCCTTACCCAGTTTAGAATCAGTGGTCTGTCACCTCAGTCATACATTTCCCCAGTCCTCTATCCCTTCACACCACTGCATGACCAGGCAAGAAACTCCACCACTGAGTGAATCCAACTGCTGCATTCCTTGCACCCACGCTACTGTGGCTGATCAGCACAGAGAAAATCTCCCAGCCCCGTGGATGGGGCCACTAAACATTCTTGAGCTCCAACCTCCTGGGGCTTCAGTGCCACCCAGCAATCACCTGTGCTTCCTTAGGTTATCTCTTCCACTGTCCACGGAAACAATGTCAAATGTCCAAGCTCATCAAACATTTGACTCTACTGTCTGGTCACTCTCAGCAGCTGACCTCATCCCCTCCTTCAGATGATAGTAGAAGCCACCAAACAAGAGCATCCTCATCTTCTTGCCACCTGACCTGCACACCAACCTGGGCTTGGATTCATCCCTTCATTTCTCATTCCCTTTTAAAGGAAGATACGTTTCTCCTTACCAATGCCAATCCTTCCATCTGTCCTTGGCAACCTAGTCCTTTTCATTCCTTCAGTTTGTCTCCTTTTTCTTTCCCCAGTATTTTCAACCTCTCCCTTTCTACTGACTTCTCCTTTCAGCATTCAGACATGTTCATATCTCTCTCATCTTAAAACAAAATACAATAAACCTTCCAAAGCCAATTACAGATAATACAATAATCCTTCTCCAGCATCCTTGTCCAAGCATTGCCCCTCCATACAGTGCTGTTTAGTTTGAAATCTGCTTACAGCCACATTTTGTTTTCTGTTGATTATAACATCAGACATACTGTTTTTCAACTCAGACATTTTCCTCTCTGAATTCGTTTTCTATTGCTGCCCAAACAAATTACCACAAACAGAGTGACCAATGCCGATTTACTACCTCACAGACCTGTAGGTTAGAAGTCCAAATGGATCTCATTTTCCTAAAAGCAAGGTATCGGTAGAGATGTGTTCTTTACTGGACACTTTCGAGAAAGAATCTGCTTCCAAGCTCATTCAGGCTGCTGGCCTGAGGTCCATTACCTTGCTGGCTGTCAGTTGGAGCTGTTCTTTTCTCCAGAGGTCTTTGTTCAGTTTTATTAATAGTATGTGGGTCCCAACATCTCTGCCACAACAATGGAGCTGCAAGTTCTCCTCATGCTCTCTTCTACCTGCCTCTTCTGTTTTTAAAGACTGGTGTGATTACTTTGGACCTCCCCAGATAATCCAGCATAATTTCCCCATATTAAGGTCAACTGATTAGTACCTTAATTCCATCTGCAAAGCTCCTTCACAGAAGTCCCTAGATCAGTGTTTTATTGAATAACCAGGGGACAGGAATCTTGGGGGGAGCACCTTTAGAATTCTGCCTATCACACCCTCATTTTATAGACATGACTCAGTACAATTTAAACTACTTGTGCAAAATAAATGAAAAATGGATGATCAATGTTAGCAGCCAATTTAACCTAAGATAATAGTGTGAAATAGTAATTTCCAGGTAATAATGTGAAATGACAATGATAATGATGATTATTTCTATATTAATGAATTCCAGTGTTTCTCAGGGGTGGGAGAACTCAACACCGTATGTGCTGTCCTCTAATTTGAAATGATGTCTTACATGTCTGTGATATCCATACTCAAAGAACAGTTTGCAGACGGTCATTTAACTTGATCTTTAATCTCTGTGTAATTTTTGTGGTCATAACGATAATGCGTCTAAGTGTCTAAGAACATACATGATATGAGAAGAAACCCAAGAGCAATGCCTATGAGAGATAGTGTAAGTGCTTTAGGACTTGGACATGGGTCCAAATCCTCGTTCTACTGTCTGCTAGTCACATGACCTCAAGCAAGTTCCTCACTTCCTCTGTGTTTGAGTTTTCCCTGTCTGTATTATAAAATAAGGATAATCAGTAACGATACCACCTTATGGCCTATTGTAAGGAGTAAATGAGGAAGTGCATAATTAGATTACTTAGTAATTAGGAAGATTGGAAAGTACTTATGTTGCACTAAGTGCCAGGTAGGAGCTCAATCAATGTCAACATTTGAGTAATTATAATTCCTAATTTTTCCAGAGACAATACAGGAAACAGAATTCAGGTGTCCTCCTTGTTAGCTTAAAACTGTTCAGTAAGCGCCTTTGCTACTTGGTCAGACAATGCATCAGCCACGCAGTTTATCATGCATACATTTTATAGTGACATTTATGTGTAGATAGATGGCATTGTGTGGACATCTGCTCTTGTGGATATGATAAATTTTGCTACTTTCACTTGTAGTAACACAATATTATAAAGCTTATGAAAAATAGCTTCCAAAGGATACTAAAAACATCAAATTACTAAAATTTCTTTTTTTATAGGGCATTTAAACTTTCAGTAAAATTTATTGAGGAAAAATTTAAGATACCCCAGATAAACTCCTTCAGAAGAGACAGCAAAAGTTTTAAATTTTGAAAGGAAATGTTTCAGACAAGTCATGGTGTTAAAGAGCAGAAAATACCCATTTTCCTGTGACAGGCTGTAGCCACAAGGATCTCAAATTTCTTCTTCAACATTTTAAATTTCAGTCCAGTAATTGTATTTTTGATGAGATTTGAGTATTTTATGGCTATTAGAATATTCATATTATTTTAACTATGCTATTTAAAAGGCTTTCTCCATACTTTAAGTGATTCATTTTTAACTACATTTTCCTCCTGATTACATAAGGAACATATGTTCATTGTAGAACTTACAGAGAAAATAAAAAAGCAGATAGAAGAAAATAAAAACCTATATGCTACTTATTTTATAACCCACCCTGGAACGTTCTTTTCACATTTTAGAAGTTAGCAAATATAATTTTAGATCTATAATAATTCACTTTAAATTCACTTGTGAGGGGGTATATAATTATAGGCATCCATATGGTGTGGTATGCCTCTTCTTTGAATTAATTTATAGTGTGCTCCTAAAAAACAACGTGTTTATGAGTTTTCCAGTGGAAGCACAGATCAATATGGCATGGTAGGAAAAGTAGACATTGTCTGCATCAGATTCTTCCACTAATTAACTTTATAAACTTAAGGCAATCACAGTTCTTTGGATCTCTTTACATCTAATTTTTCTCATTATAAATTGAATGGGCAGGCTTCCATGACGTTCTAGTTGAGTTCTAAGATTTCATTGTTCTATGAATCCCAAATTCTCCAAGTGCCTTTGCATCTAAAAATTTAGAAAGTGCAACCTTTTGTGGCATTGCTACAACCAAGAGATTTATATCTGGAATCAGATTTGTATGACTGTGTCTGAGTTTAAAAGAATAAATGTAGTTCTTATTACCTGAGAAGATTGATATTGGCTGATAAAAAACAAAAAACAAGTAACCTATACCGAAATGAAGTTAGTGTTCCAGCATTGAATTTCCATTTTACAGATGATGGATATGAAGTCCAGAAAGGTTAGGACACAAGGCTTAAAATAGAAATGCCTCTTAGGAACATTGGCGCAAATAGTTGGTGAGAATAATGACAGGACAATAAGAGAAAAACCTTCCTGCCCCATTTTCTCAAACCTCAAGTGACTCTTCATATACATATAGTGTGCTAGAGGCTGGTAGTGAGTTTTTCTGTTAGACTTGTATATGACTTCTATACTATATCTTTACAAATTGAGCCTCTCGATTATTTTTCTGATCTTATTTTACTCTTTGAGTAAAGTTTCATGGTCTTATACATTCCTTAATAGATTTATCCCTTGTCATTTTCTCCCAACTGTGGCGCTTGTGAATGGAATCTATTCTTTTGTTCCTGTTAGTTTTGGTGGGAGAGAGTGGTGGTCATCGCTGATGTTTGTAGAAGTTACTGATTCTTGCATGTTTACCTTCTTTGAACTCTCTTCTTAGTTTTAATAGTTTGCCATACGATTCCTTTGTATGTTCTCAGAATACCAATAATGACAATTTTGTACTTTTTAATAATTAATTACGTATCAATTCTGTTTTCCTCTCTCTGGATTGCTTACGACCTCCAATAAAATATTGAAGGGTAGTGGTGGTGATAAGAGGCATCCTTTTCTTGTTCATTACTTTAATGGGAATGTGTCCAGTATTTCACCATTAAATCTAAACCTTACTTAAATATGTTTCTGGTGAGTCTCTATGGCAGACACATTCTAAAGTGACCCTCTCTTCCCTCCCAAACACATGAGTCACGCTTTTATATATCTCTATTCCTTGAGTATGGTAGAACCTGTGACTTGCTTCTAACCAAGAGAATATGGGAAATGTGATGGGCTGTTTCTCCCCATGATTACGTTACATTTTATGAGCCTCCATCTTAGCAGACTATGGAGAGAAAGATTCTCCTGCTGGCCTTGAAGAAGCAACGTTGTGACCTGCCTATGAAGAGGGCCACACGGCAGGCAACTGCAGACAGCCTCTAGGATGAGAGGTCAGACTCCAGCCTCTAGCCAACAAGGAGCTGAGGCCCTCAGTCTTACAACAGCGAAGAAGCGAATTTTACCACCAACCTGAATGAGCTTGGAAGCTAATTCTTCCCTAATTGGGCCTCCACATGAGAACACAGCCTAGATTGCAGCCTTATGAGACACTGAGAAGAGGACCTTAGTTAAACTTTTTACAGACTCCTGATCCATGGAAACTGTCAGATAATGTATGTTTCTTTAAGTTGTTAAGTTGTGGTAATTTGTTACAGTAGAAATAGCGAACTAATACAGTCAGTGCCCTTTATCACAATAAGGTAATTTTCTATTATTCCTACTCTGCTAAGATCTCTTTTCCTTTTCAAGGTGGAAAGGCTATTGAATTGTTATAGATATCTTTTTGATTTTTAATTTTACTTTATATTAAGGCTAAAAGTCAGCAAACTTTTTTTGAAAAGGGCCAGGTAGTAAATATTTCAGGTTTGCAGGCCCTTCAGTTTCTGTCGGAAGTATTCAATTCTGCTATTATAGTGCAGAAACAACCACAGTCAACATGTAAATGAATGTGCATTGCTGTTTTCCAGTAAACTGTTTACAAAATCAGGTGGCTGTCCAGATTGGGCCTATGGGCCTTAGCTTGCTGATCTCTGATTAAAATTATCATATTATTTTTTCTCCCCTAACTTATTAAATTAAACTTATTTTTGGCTTTTCTAATATTGAACCATCCTTAATTTGCTGGGGTAAATTCTACTTGGAAATGATTTTTTAATACACTGCTGGATTCAACTTGTTAAAATTTTATTCAGAAGTTTAGCATTTATAGTCATAAGTAATATTGGCTTATAGTTTCTTGAGATTTTTTTTTTCCAATTCAATGTTATTTTAGCTTCATAAAATGAGTTGGATAGATTTTCAGCTTTTCCTAAATTGTAAAAAAAATTATAGAACATGAGAATTATGTATTGCTTAAAAACTTAGTAGAAGCTTTTTTTGTTTGCAATTTTTTCCTAAATTAATTTATTAATATTTACTTTGGTTAGTTTTGGGGACTTTGGCTATCTTTTATTATAGGTTTCTAATTTTATTATATTGAAATTTATTGATTTTTTTTTTTTTTTCTTTTTGAGACAGAGTCTCACTGTGTTGCCTGGTCTAGAGTGCCGTGGCGTCATCCTAGCTCACAGCAACCTCAAACTCCTGGGCTCAACCGATCCTACTGCCTCAGCCTCCTGAGTAGCTGGGACTACAGGCATGCACCACCATACCCGGCTAATTTTTTCTATATATTTTTAGTTTTCCGATTAATTTCTTTCTATTTTTAGTAGAGACAGCGTCTCGCTCTTGCTCAGGCTGGTCTCGAACTCCCGAACTCAAACAATCCACCCGCCTCAGCCTCCCGGAGAGCTAGGATTACAGGCGTGAGCCACGGCGCCCGGCCTAACATGTTCTTTTTAACCTAACACATGATCAATTTTACGATGTCTCCATAAGTATTTGAGAGAGGTGTATTTTTCCTATGTCTTGGATTCAAAGTTCTATTTATATATATCTATCAGTTTATAAAATGTGATATTCAAATCCTTTAAGTCCTTACTTTCTCTTTTGTCTACTGAATCTAGTGAATTTTGAAAGAGAACTAGATAATTTTTTAAATCATTGAATTACTCTGTAAACATATGTGTAGTTTTTTAAAAGAATAAACACTGTGCTGATGAGAAAACAACTCAGGGAATGTAAGAGGTGGTCAACTGTTGCCCCTTTCTTCTGTTATATTAAGGATTTGGATGCACTATAGATTTGTATATATTAACCCTATTGAAAAGAAATACCTCACTTAGAATGCAATGAGGCCATTAAAATCTTGGTGGTTGTTAATAGCACGAGTAGTTCTTCCAATTGTCAGCTTGATCTAAAAGTATTTCAGAGTTATTCTTTAATAATACAGTTAAACAGTGACCTAGTTTACCCACTTTCAATTGGGGGCAGTAGCTACGTCTTAATGGATGTAGGCATTGAAACATGTTGCATTCATATCATGGATTTAACTTCTGTGGGAGTAACACTTTGTTTTAATTATTACTCGGAATTAAGACATGATACCTGGATTTCCCACTATAAACATGAAAAAGACTACCTCACACCAGTCCATAGACGCGTGAGGATTGTTGCAGAGTTTCCTGTAAAAGCATTTCACATCTTGATTCTTCACTTCTGGACCAAAGAGTTCCTGTACTGATGCATAAAACTTGTCATAATCAATTGCATCTGCATTGGAAAAAGTACAAGTATATTTGCATCAAATTTCAAGGACTATCTTTTGTATTGCAGCTACCTTTTTTATTTCCTAACCTTCTACATTCTTATTTCGATGTATAAAAACCAGATCTATTTGCATTTGAAAGATTTTGTCTTTGGAAACATAACTAGGCTTTTGGCTAAAATATTACTAAATCAGAAGGAAATATTTTACTTTGTTGTTTTGTACCTTCTCCATAGCTTTTGTTTTAGCTATTTTAAGTTTTTTCCAGAAATACAAAGATAAGAAAACGAATTATGTTTTTTTCCGATTGTAAAAAATTTCACCAATTGGAGTATCTACTAGATTTCATCTTGAGTGGAAGGTAGAAGTGCCCAAAAAGCAATTCTTTTTTTTTTCCTTTATAGAGACAGGGTCTTGCTATGTTGCCCTGGCTGGGTCTCAAACTCCCACTTCAAGCCATCCTCCTGCCTCAGCCCCCCAAAGTGCTGAGATTATAGGTGTGAACCACCAGGCCTGGCAACTGGACACATTTGTGATAGTTACAACTGGGGTTGAGTGTGCTACCGGCATCTAGTGGGTAGAGGCCAGGGCTGCTGCTGAACATCCTACAATGCACAGGACAGCCCCCACTACATCCCGTCCTCTCCAATTTATATACACAACAAAGAATTGTTCAGCCAAAAATTCAATTGTGCCAAGGTTAAGAAATCCCGTTCTAGAATTCTGGTTTCAAAACTCAGAAAATGTTGATACTAATCTGTGATTTCACTTACCAATGTTTTGGTTACTCATGGTCAACTATGGTCAGAAAATATTAAATGGAAAATTCCAGAAATAAACAAATCTTAAGTTTTAAATTGCACCCTGTTCTGAATAGCATGATTAAATCACACGCCATCCCACTCCATCCTGCCTGGGACGTAAATGCTTCCTTCGTCCAGCATATCCACACTGCGCACGCTCCCCGCCTATTCGTCACTTAGTAGCTGTTTCAGTTATCAGATCAACTGTCACAGCATTGCAGTGCTTGTGTTCAAGGAACTCTTACTGTACTTTATAAGACCCAAAACACAAGAGTAGTGATATTGGCAATTTACATATGCCAAAGAGTAGCAGTGAGGTGCTTCTTTGGAGTGAAAAGATGAAAGTTCTCAACTTAATAAGGAAAGAAAAAAAAATCAATGCTGAGGTTGCTAAGATCTGTGGTAAGAACAAATCTTCTATTATGAAATTATGAAAAAGGAAAAAGAAATTTTTGCTAGTTTTGCTGTCGCATCTCAAATTGCAAAAGTTACAGCCACAGTGTATGGTAAATGAGTAGTTAAGATGGAAAAGGCATTATATTTGTGGGTGACATGAACAGAAATGTGTTCCAGTTGATGGCAGTCGGGTTCAGTACTATCTGTGGTTCCAGGTATCCACTGAGGGTCTTGGAATTATCCCCCTTGGAGAAGGGGGAGCTACTGTATTTATCCAAACAGGAGCAACTGAAAAAGAACTACGATTCTTAGGGAAAATAAAGCATTCCATTCTGGTCATATTAAGTTTGAAATTCCTATGAGACATCTAAATAGCTTTAAATTCATACCAACCAGTACAAGATATGTGGTTCATTGTAAATGTCGCTAGATTAGGATAATGAGACTTTCTTGTCCTGGGATGATTTTAATTTTACCAGGTCATTGACAAGATTTAAGAGCAGTATAGCTTGGACAAATTCCTGCAGTCTACTTGATATAATTTTTAAGCTAGACCTTGTTCTGTTAAAAATATTCTCTCTAGCCTTTGTTCCTTGCCTCTAATGAGAAGTAGACCCTATTTTCCAATATTTATAAAGAAACATATATTTATCCCAGACAGTATTAGCAGCCTGGTAAAAGTTAAGATCATATCTCTCTTCTCCTCAATCCTTCAGACCACATTCTGTCTGTCATAGAACATAATTTGTCTAGTAGTACTTAGTTTTTTAACAAATCTTAAAAATATTGGAGAAGGAAATTTTCAGTGTAGCTTTGTGATCGCAAACTTCTTAATGAGAGCAAAGTTAATTTGCACATTTAGCACACATTTAAGGAGTACCTCTTGGACACCAGCTCCTGTGCCAGGCCTAGGTTTACAAAGCCTTCAAACCACTCATGGATCTGTGACAGAGGGAAGGGGCAGGAATGCACACATGCATATCAATTCCTGCAGGTTAAATGCAGCAAGTAAATTCCCTGAGATGGCAATAAGTACATTAACAATAACATTAACTGGCTGGGAGCAGTGGCTCATGCCTGCAATCCAAGCACTTTGGGACCCCGAGGCAGGAGGATTGCTTGAGGTCAGGAGTTTGAGACCAGCCTGAGCAAGAGCGAGATTCCATCTTTACAAAAAATAGAAAAATTAGCCAGGCGTGGTGGCATGCACCTGTAGTACCAGCTACTCAGGAGGCTGAGGCAGGAGGATTGCTTGAGCTGAGGAGTTTGAGGTTTCAGTGAACTATGATGATGCCACTGCACTCTAGCTCAGGTGACAGAGAGAGACTCTGTCTCAAAAAAACAAAACAAAACAAAACAAACAAACAAAAAAACCCAGAAAAGCTCAGTAGCATTAACAGTACTGAGATTGGCTTTGCTTGGGGAAAGTTTGGAAGTTTTTACAAAGCGGTAATATTTGATTTGGTTCTTGAAACATGAGCAGAAGTTTATAGGCACACAAAAAGGAGGAAAGGCACTCTACATTGGGGGACTGATGTATGTAAAATCAGAGTCATTAAGAGGATGACATGGTTGGAAATGCTGAAAAGTTCATGGCGGGGCAAAAGGTGCATGAAGGGAAATTCCAGGAGCTGAGGCTGGAGAGGCAGGTTGAGGCAAACTGTGGATGGCCCTACATGCCAAGTTAACATATATGGATTTCAGAGGTGTGCTAATAAACCAGAGATATGGCAGATAAAAATTTGTCTAAAAGGAAAAACTCTTGGCAGAAGTGTAGAGAAAGAAATAACTCTTGGCAAGAAGGCTACTATAGTAAGATCCTGTTGTATTAACCCGAGAAACAGAGACAGCATGACATAGTCAAAGCTTATGCAGGATGAGTATCCCTTATCCGAAATTCTTGAGAACAAAAGTGTTTCGTAAATTCAGGTTTTTTGGATTTTGGAATATTTGCATATACTGTACCTAATGAGATATGTTGAGGAGGGGACCCAAGTCTAAATGAGAAATTTATTTATTTATGGTTTATATATGCCTTACATATACCTGAAGGTAATTTTGTGCAATATTTTTAATTTGTGCATGAAACAAAGTTTGTGTGCATTAGACCATCGTCAAGCAAAGGTGTCACTATCTCATGTGATGCTCAAAAAGTTTTGGATTTTGGAGCATTTTGGATTTCAAATTTTCAGATTAGGGATGCTCAACCTGTAGCAAGACATCCAGCTTAGGAGACTAGGTAGATGGCAGTTACGCTATGAAAGGACACAGTGGGCAAGGAGAAAAGGGGGCAAAGAAAGAATGAAAAAAGGGAAAAATAAGAAACAGAGGAGAAGGAAGTTTCTTCAAACAGGGGCGGCTAACAGTGTCCATGCAGTGAAATGGGCCAAGCAGGCTGGAAAATGAAAACAACTTACTGAATTTGGCAACCATATCAGGTTATCAAATACCTTGGTCGGAGCGTTTTCAGCAAAGCGACAAGCAAAGCCAAACGAGTAGACTGAAAATTAAGTGGTCATGCTGGGGAGAAATTTAGTGGCGAAGCAAAGGAGAGCCACACAGCGGTAGCTTAAAGGAAAGAGAAAGCCAGGGTCATGCGGTTTGAGTGTATTTTTAGACTGAGAGGAAAAATCCAGTGGAAAAGGAGATTTTGAAGCGGCAGCAAAGTGATAGCCTCGAAGGGGCCGGGGGACAGCAAAGAAGGACGTGTGCAGCTTTAGGTGATTTGGAGTGGAGAAGAGGGAGCTTGAGAGAATTCTCGTTTTCTGACCTTGCTGTTTCCTTATGATGAAGAAAGCTTGACTGAGAGGAGCAGAGATCCCATAGAGAATTCAGAAAAAGTGGCAAGGGTTTGGAAAACCAATTACCCAAAGTCAGGATTTTCACTTATACATGACTGCAGCCTGGCACATGGAGAGGCTGGCCATGCTAACCCGTTAACAGTTATATGGGCCCTGCTCCTTTTATTGCAGCACCAGGACTTGTTCTGTTAGTCTTTTACTCTGCTGTTTTGCCTACTCTTCATCGCTGCCATCAATGCCTTGAAGCTGCACACTTCACTTTCCTTAAACTCTGGCCACGGTGGTATACTCTTAAGTTCTGCACCGGAGTCCCTGCTGCTAATATTCCTGGCAGACCACTGTGTAGTACATGCCCCTTCCCTTAACATCCTCAAAATCATTCCTGCCTAGAGAGATGGGGACTGGCCAAGACAGTGGGGAATTATGGCGAGCCAGGCAACTGCACTGCTTATGAAAGTCCTATGGTCTCATGTTACTCTCAGGTACAGAGATGGCAGCGTGGCACACATGGCTTACTAATGGTCACTGCATACTACTGAGAGTCCCAGGTCAACCAGTGAGCCATCAAACGGCACAGCCTACAGGAGAACGCTTAGATGTCATTTAGCCCAATTCCTTAATTTAACAATTGAGACAATTTAGGTTCAGAGAAGTGGGAAAAAAGCTTCCTCGAGTCCACTTAGCTATTTAAAGCCCCCCATTCAGTGTCTTTGCTACTAAGCTCTGTTACTTCTCGCTGCAGGCTTAAAACATTTCCCAATTTTAATCAACAGACCCAACTGGACTTCCCTGAAATAAATCACTGAGCTTACCTTCTTTTTGGGTAAATAAGCCTGCTCTTTCATCTCTTTTCTGGGCTGCTGTTTTTTCAACCAATTTTTCAAACTCTTTCAAGGACGTTTGGAAATTGCTAACCTGAAGTGTAGCACTGAGACGCATTTCCTCACTGTTATCCATAGGGAAATAGGTAATCTTTTACTTCTGTACAGAAATAATACCGCAAACTTGCCAATTTGGAAAATCTTCCAGTTGTTACAATGCCACCCTGTTGTCTCAATTTTTGCCCTAGGTCTCATTCCTTTGATCTTAAAATCCCATACTGTGGGTAGGAAAAAGAGTTGCCCCTAGGATATTAGCAGGGAGGAAAGCTGACTTAGGTCTGACGCATTTCATACAGGCAAACATTGCAATAAGAACCCTGACCTCATAATGTTACCAGCATCCTCCCTTAGGCCCTCATTGCATCATAATATCTCTGTAACATCCTACTTCGCTGTCTCCTGTATCTCTTCTCACCTCAAACCTTTTGCCTTCCTCAATGTTGTGGAAAGGAAAGTTCACACATTCTTACAGCTGTACTGTATATGGAAACTCGAACTTCTGATGAACTTCTAATGATGAAAATATATTTCAGCACCTGCCATTTCTACCACAAATGAAGACATTTTTAGAAGTTATAGGGAATAAAAATGCCTCTTCTTCTTTTTATGTTTTGTCCCTTCAATTAAAATAATAATGTGAGCCAAGGCTGAGGAAGGAGTAGTTCCTGATTGTTAAGAAAGTTTTTCCACTGAAAATTTCATTCAAGGTGCCATTGAATGAGAAGAGTCCTATCTGCATATCTCCTTTCCTCTAATTGCAATCCTCAATCCCATTCAGTCTAATTGCTACTGACTCATTTTCCAATTTTCAACTTTTTATGGGAAGAAGAGGTTGTCTAATGTTTTATCAATAATTAGATAACTTCGTATGGTTTAGGTGAGTTAGTTGAAGTTCCTACCCTTTAGTAGTCCATCTTTTAACATCCTGCAAGACTTTGTGTTCAGATGTGACGCAGATGGCATTTCAGGACACCTCCAATTCCAGTACTGTCTTCTTGGTGTCCACCTCTGACTACTATCTATTCAGACAGCATAGTAAGATTTTACACAGAAAACAATTTCCCAACTTTATTTGTTCCTTTTCGTTTTTCCTTTAAAGCTTTTAAAGCACTGTGCAAGCTGTTCAAAGCACATCTGAAGGAACATCTTTCCTACAATTCCAATGTACACATCCATCCATCCAACCACTTCATTGTGGTTTTGATTTGCATTGCCCTAACGGCAAATGGTATTGAGCTTCTTTTCATGTACTTATTGGCCATTCGTGTATCTTTGAAGAAAAGTCTATTCAGGTCCTCTGTCCATTTTTGATTGGGTTGTGTGAAGTTCTTGTTGCTGTTGAGTTGTAGGTGTTCTTTATATAGTCTGGATATTAATCCTTTATCAGATATATGATTTGCAAAAATTTCTCCCATACTGTGGGCTGTCTTTTCACTCTTTTGACAGTGCCCTTGGATACACAACAGCTTTAAATTTTGATGAAGTCCAATTTATCTATTGTTTTTTTCTGTTGCCTGTGCTTTTGGTGTCACACCCAGTTTTCTTCTATGAGGTTTATAATTTTAGCTTTTAAATTTACATCTTTGATTCATTTTGAATTAATTTTTACATATGATATAATGTAAGACACCAACTTCATTCTTTTGCCTGTGGATGTACAGTTTCCCCAGCAGCATTTGTTGAAAAGACTGTCGTTTCCCTACTGAATGCTTTTGACATCCTTGTCAAAAATCAGTTGACCATATATGTAAGAGTTTATATCCTGGGTCTCTATTCTATTCCACTGGTCTATATGTTTGTCCTTATGATAGCACTGCACTTGCTTTTTAAATTGCAGTATTTTGTCATTTTCCCATCATTACATAATTCTGAAATTGAAAAGAAATATGTATCATTATTGACGAAGGAAATCATATATGTGGTATCATTGCCTGTTTCTGTCAAATTCAATAGATATCCATAACAGTTCATAGTATAGTAAAATAATTGTATCAAAATTCTTAAAACATTTGAGCCCCGAAGCTCAAGGCTGCAGTGAGCTATGATGGCACCACTATACTCCAGCTTGGGCAACAGAGTGAGATCCTGTCTCTCTTAAAAAAATAAAAATAAAAAAAATAATAATAAAGAAAGAAACAACATTCTTAAACATTTGTCAAAAGCTTCTTACTCCTCCTTTACATTCACCATTATTATTCCTCATACATAGACATTGCCCTGGACTTTACTCTGATTGATGGAGTAAAAGCCAAAGTCCTTTCATTAAAATGGCCAAGGCCCTGCATGATCTGGTCAGTCACCACTCACTCACCTCTCTGTCCTTATTTCCTAATTCTCATTCTAATTTCCTTATTGTTCCTCCAAAATGCCAAGCACAGTCCTACTATCTGTAACCACCTTGTCTAAATAACAACCCCTTCCTTCCTTACATTATTTTATGGCACTTGTCAGCAGCCGACACCCTACACATGTACTTATTTTGCTTTCACCTTTTCTCCCAACACCACCAGAATGTAAGCTTTATGAGGATAGGGACTTAGCATCAAAGAATGAAAGAAAATATTTCAGAAAAAAATATAGTGGGTCCTTCTTTATGTAGTCATTCATCTAATATTTATTAAGAACTTAGTGTGGTCTAGGCACTATGCTGAAAACGCAGTAGACATTAAACATATAGAATTTGTTAAATGGCTGTATAAGTCTAAAATAAAAAAATTAAAAATTTTTTAAAGGGGTGGGGGGACTAGATAGTCTCATAGATAGCAAGTCCAGATCAGACACCTTAAAGGAAAATCAAGGTTTATAAGGCAAAACACACTGCCTATCAGCTATTGCTCAATGCACCAGGGTGGTCCAGCTGATTAGAGTCTATTTCCAGAGAATTTGGAATGGAGATTGATTGCAGCTAGTCATTCTTTACTGATCTTTTGAACAGAGGTGGGGAGAGGTACACACCCTCATGGAGAGCAATTACTTCAGCTTCCACAAAGGCTGTGCTAGTCACCAGTGCCCAGCAGGACAGCCTGCAGGTGTGGCTCAGGATTGCTATCCTCCTGTGGGCCCTTGCTAGGGACTGTGCCGTGACAGAGGCAGAAGCAGTCCTTGCAGAGTGTGATGACGTCCACAACCTATATTTGACTTGTGCTATATTTTCTTCGCTACTGGGGAAAAGGCCCAGTGGAAAATGTGTGCTGTTCTAAATATAGCACTTACCTTTCTACACCTGCTAGATTTAGGTTGAAGCTTTGGGGGCACAGTCTAAGCAATCACGGTCAGTGAAGGACTTCAGCAGGCCTCAGTTAAGAGGATAGATCTACCAACACTTTAGAGCAGGACAGGAAGGATGAGGTTGGCAGGCCTTGCCGTCCCGTCCAACCTGGGGCTTAGCCTCAGTCCCACTCGAATGCCATTTCCTTCCTCATCCCACACTCTCTGAGGGTGGCAGACTCTGTTATAAGTCCTTGGTCGTGTCCTCCAGCTCTCAGGTAGCTAGGTAGGACCCTGTCCATCAGTTTAGCATTTTCCCTCCTCAGTTTTCCTGTTTGTGAGACTACCCCAAGCTTTTCAGTGTTCTCTTTTCTTTTGTTTACACTTAGTATACGAGGCAGGGAAGGCTTTGTAGGCTGGCGGGGGCTTATTACAGCTTCCTGGGAAGGGGAGCAGCCTAGGGAGGAGTCCTTCCTCCACCCAAATCTCCCGTCAGCATGTGGCAGGCGCAGGCGCGCAGAGATATTTATGAATGAATGAATGCATGAGTAGTGAGCGAACGGGTGAATGCTCACTGCTTTCAAGCTGGGCGAGGGCAAACGCGCTGTGAGGAGCCACTGCTGTTGACCTGCCTCCGCGGACGCGCGCCCACGGTGGCCGGCAGAGGGGTCCAGGGAGCAAAGGCTCGGGAACGCGCCCGCGGTGAGGGGCGCGACTGCGGGGACGCTGGGGGCGGGGCGGGGCGGCGGGGACACGCCCACGGAGAGGGCGGGCTGCGCGGCGCGCGAGGCGGAAGGGGCGGAGCGGGCGGGCGGCGCGCGGCGACGCGGGTCCCGGCGTGCACAATGGCCAGAACCGGCCGCGGGGCCGGAGCCCCACCCAGTGCGGAGCGCGCCGCGAGCCGCGCTACACGCTGAGTCCCTCCGCCCGCCGAGCGTGTCGGCGCCGGGCCATGTACTCGGGGAACCGCAGCGGCGGCCAGGGGTTCTGGGAGGGCGGCGGGGCCGCGGGCGCTGAGGTGCCGGCGCCGGCGGGGACGCTGAGCTCGGCGTCGCTCTTCAGCCCGGGCACCTACGAGCGCCTGGCGCTGCTGCTCGGCTCCATCGGGCTGCTGGGCGTCGGCAACAACCTGCTGGTGCTCGTCCTCTACTACAAGTTCCCGCGGCTCCGCACCCCCACCCACCTCTTCCTGGTCAACATCAGCCTCAGCGACCTGCTGGTGTCCCTCTTCGGGGTCACCTTTACCTTCGTGTCCTGCCTGAGGAACGGCTGGGTGTGGGACACCGTGGGCTGCGTGTGGGACGGGTTTAGCAGCAGCCTTTTCGGTGAGTTGGGCTGGGAGGAGAAAGCATCCTCCCCTCCCCTGCAAACTTCCCACTCCCTGCCTTGCCGCCCCTCGTGAGTCCGCCTGTCCCCCAGCCGCCCTCCGCTCGGCCCCGCTCGGCCTCGTCTCCCTTCGGCCCCCTCCCGCTCCTCGACCCCGAGCTGCATGGCATGCCGTCTTCCTTCATCTCCCTCACCCCACGCTGGCCGCGGCTCGGGTCCTGTGCTCCTTCATCCCTCCCCACGCTGACCCCAAACCCCAGCCCGCCTTCAGCTCCAGCTGCCCTTTAGACGCCAGTCCCTCCGTAACTCTAAAGCCCCTGGCAGGCTCATTTCCTTCCATCCCATTTCTCTGTTTTCACCTCCTAATGTAATTCAACAGGGCACGACACAGTGGCTCTTACACTTTGAGGAAACAGACGAGGGCCCGTAGAATCAAGAGATTCAAGGAAAAAAAGTGATTGGTGAAAGTTAGAGGGGTGATGAAATTAGATTTATATGCTATTATTTGTTTCCTAAAATGAGAGGTAGAGACCTAAAATAGCAAGGTGTAATTTTTTTTCCTCATTAGCAGTTGTAAACCTTTGTATGCTTTCCTAGGGAGTGAGATAGTTTCATTCAGGTCCTCAGAATGCAAACTGGTCTGTTCCCTATAAGCTATATTTACTATATTTTTCTTCTTATAGATAGATTCTATCACATCAAAATGTAAGATGAGATTACAAATGGCTCAGAGAATCCTGTCTCAGGTGAACAAATGTTGTAATTAGCCGTGCAGCCGGTAGATTTCATTAAAGTAGAACTTGCATATTCATTGAAGATTCATGTGTACAGTACTCCTAATCGTTATGGAAGATTTAAGTCCATAATGAGACTTGACATTTTGAATGATGATCAACAGCCCAGCATATCACTGAAGATGTGATTTTTTTTTTTTTCTCAGCCTGGGAAATAAATGTTTTTGTGTCCTCCGGGAATTTTATTTGTACAAAGACTTGAAATAGAAATATGCATTTCTTAGGTCTTTAAGTTCCTTTTTTCAATGCTGAAATTTGTTGATACTTTATTATTGCTTTTATTCCAATAGGTTTTGGAGAACAAATATTGGTAGCATTATCAAAAATATTTTCTTATTCAGCAATATGCTGTAACAGACCCAAATGTTACGATATTTGTAATGATTCACTTTTTGATATTTTGAAGGAAATAAGAAAATGTCATAGAAATCATTTCATTTATTTGATTGCCTCAATGATTATAATATGCTCCCTACCCCCCAATAAGCATTGATCTGAAAATTTCATTTGTACAAAGATTTGACACATGGGGAGGGGACTGTAAGTGTATGTAGGTCGTGATATAGATGGCTATGGGATTACACTCTATATTAATTAAAAATACTTAGCATGCATTTTCTTAGGTGGGGTAAGATTTATAGAAGTTGATTCAAGCCCAAGCCTAAAGTATCATCAATAATGCCCCCTAGGGTGGCCAACAGTGTTTGTTCACAGACATCAAAGTTCTTACTTTCATGAAGTGCCTTTTCTGTGCTGGAAAATTCTATGTCTGTGCCTAGGAGTTTGAAAACAAGAATATATTGAGTTCTTTATAAGTACTAGCATCCATCTTGTGCCTTACGTCTTCCCTCTGCTGACCCCACCCTCTTGGGTCTCCTAGTTTCTTCTTTTTTCTGTCCTTCACCATCCCTCCTGGGGTCCCATCCCTGTCAAAATTGATTTTCAAAATTCACACAGTATTTTATCTCAGGGTATTTAGTTAGTGCTTTCAACCATGACTTTCTCCTTGTTTTTAAATTAAAGGTTGAAACTGCGGGCTAAGAGGTTCAGAGACTTGTTTAACAAGCCCTGAGAACAAGTCAATACTGAGGTTACTATGGAGCTTAAAAAGTTTTTAGCAAAGATAAAGAATTTCTTTGCCTGGAGTAAATTCCAGGATTTGTGCTTCTAGATTAGGGTTAAAAAGGGAGGATGCCTCCTTGTTGTTATCCCAGTTCTCTGGAGCAATGAGCAAATGAATAACCAATTGTGGAGCATTAAAGGGGGAGGAAATAAAAAAATGCTGGAATTAGCTGCTTGTTCCTGAAGCTTTTGGAAGAGGCTGCCCTATCTAGTGGAAGGACCGTTGGCCTGATAGAATGAGAGTAGATCCTGCTCTTGATCTTGTGGCTGATGCATCGCGTGGCTTTCCCAAGTTGTGTGATCTTTCCAGCCATCAATTTTCTCATCTCTATTATTGAGTAGTTGAGCTTAATGTTCTTTAAGGTTATCGCACGTGCTTTGTATTCTGACGGCCCTTTTGATATCTGTAGGGGAGAATGTGCCTAGTCTTGTCCTCAGCTCTTATTCCCACGCTCAGCTCTAGCCCCCTCTAAGCCAAGAATAAGCATGCACTGTGGTTATACCTCTCCAAATACCATCATAGGTTCTGTCTCCCTCTTCACACCCTGCTGGAAGAAGGCAGAATAAGTAATTCAGACATACTTATATTTATACATGAGTAGGCCAGGCAACTGATTCATTCTGTCTTCAGTTCCTGGCTTCTCAGGGAATGCTGAAAACGAGTGAAATCCCTGATATGCTTGAGGCACAGGCTTTGACTAGACAGGACTATTAGGATTGCCATTTCAGTTTATGAATGGCAGTCAGGTCAGTGACCTGCACAATTTAATCAAAGTTCCAATTGAATGGCTTGTTTTGCCAGTATCCAAGATAATTAGTCATCTTGGCCTAGACAGGTCCAGTTTGTACTGATTAGATTTCAGTGGACTTAACAGTAGTGAAAATCAGAACTCAAAGAACTCTCACTTTTACTGTGCAATGATGAAAGATAGAAAGTTTAGCTGTGTGTTTTATGTGTAGTGCTTTGGCCTAAAGACTTCCAGGTGAGTATGCCCTTCAGCCCCTTGGCTGTACCACCTCTGGCTACACCTGGTGTCGCACAGATGTTCTGCATATGAAATATAACCAGCATTGTGCTGGAAGTTCACAGGAGAGCTTTTCTTCACTACCCCTTCAAAAATAAGAACAACGAACAACATGTTAGTGTTGGCAGAGGATGTTTAAACAGACCTTTTTCTTGGGATACAGAGATTCAAAGTTGCAGATACAGTCTGGCAAAATGCAAACATCATCCTATTCAAGTGTTAGAAGTAGATGTTTTTTATGTTAAGATATCTTAACATGAAACCAAGAATTTTCCTTTTTAACTTACTCTTATAAAACACACTATACATATGATAAAGTATACAGTGTACTTTTATGTACCTTCATATAAAGATTTTTTATAATTAGATTTTTCTCAATGTGCCTATTCTTTTATGTACCTAAATATTTTTAAATGCCAGTTGTTTTACTGAATTAATCCTTTTGTAGTAATCTGCCTGGTTAACTCAGTAGAAATAGTCTCATGTTGCTACCATGAGGTCCTAAGGGTGGTTGGGACGTGGAAAGGTCTTCTATTTGGCTGTTCTGGAATCACTCGAAGACTGTATTGCCCACAGGAATATTTCTAATCATGGCAGCATGCACATAGTATATAGTCTGTTTCCATAAACACAGTGAAGCGACACATTTCTTTTAGTCAGAGCTCACAGATGTGTATAGTTTTATTCAAATATCAATTTACTTAAAAAGTTAGAGAATTGTATTATGTTAATTTTTCTTTATTTTTATGGGACATCATTATGTCAATCCTTTATTACTGTATTGCCTGATTTGGAATGAGGGTTATATCTCTATTGTTCATTTTCAAAAAATTAGAAAATATGTGAGAAAGCATTTATGATTTGTTTTAGTAGAGGTTTATATCCAAATAACAAATTGGGATCCAAAGAATTGTAATTGCTGTTGAATGAAATTACTTTTATATTGTTTACAGTTGTATTCTTTCTTGAATTTTCTTCTTTCAGAGAAGAGTTCCAGTCACAAATGCATATATGATGCATTTTGACATTTACTGCTAAGATGAAATGCAGAAATGAAACCAGACATCCATTTTAGTATTCTCAGATGTGATTAGATGTACTTTCTCATGTTTTTATGCCACTGACTTATAAGAAAAAAATATTTTAAAAGGGTCACAGTTAAGCAACTAGGACCTACAACCTCAGTGCTTCTGGGATGAACTGGAAGATCACAAGGAGAAATTTTATTACACCATAATCATACCTCAGCTGAGTCCTCAGCCTAGATTCATACGCATTTCCTTCATCGGCAGTTGTCACCAGGCGCTTTACATCGTAGGATGGCGGACAGTCTACCCACAGAGTTTGATGTGGTTATAATAGGGACAGGTTTGCCTGAATCCATCCTTGCAGCTGCATGTTCAAGAAGTGGTCAGAGGGTTCTTCATATTGACTCAAGAAATTACTATGGAGGAAACTGGGCTAGTTTCAGCTTTTCAGGATTGTTATCGTGGTTGAAGGAGTATCAGCAAAACAGTGATGTTGGGGAAGAAAGCACTGCTGCCTGGCAGGAACTGATTCATGAAACAGAAGAAGCCATTGCTCTTCGCAAGAAGGATGAAACCATTCAACACGCAGAAGTTTTTTGTTATGCCAGTCAGGATGTGGAGGACAATGTTGAAGAGATTGGTGCTCTGCAGAAAAATCGTTCCTCAGTGGCATCTAGTACCCTCACTGAATTTCTGGATTCTGCATCCTTGCCTGGAGAAAAGCACTCATCATATTTTACTGGCTACGAAATGCCTGCCAAACACCCTCAGAAAAGTGATAGAGAGATTGCACTAGAAGTAACCGATGTAGAGGAATCGCTGGAGGAAGGAAAGGACTGTGGAGCTAAAACTTGTATACATACTGTTTCAGAGGGAGATAAAGATGAAAACAAACCTGCAGTAGAAGACAACACTGATCAGCCAAAGAAAAGTAGGATTACTTACTCTCAAATAGTTAAAGAAGGCAGGAGGTTTAATATTGATTTGGTATCAAAGCTACTGTATTCTCAAGGATTGCTAGTTGATCTTTTAATCAAATCAAATGTTAGCCGTTATGCAGAATTTAAAAATGTCACTAGGATTCTTGCATTTCGGGAAGGAAAGGTAGAACAGGTGCCTTGTTCCAGAGCAGATGTCTTTAATAGCAAGGAACTCACTATGGTGGAAAAGAGGATGCTAATGAAATTTCTCACATTTTGTTTAGACTATGAACACCATCCTGATGAATACGAAGCTTTCGAGCAATGTTCATTTTCAGAGTACTTAAAAACTAAAAAATTAACTCCCAATCTCCAACATTTTGTACTACACTCAATTGCAATGACATCAGAATCATCTTGCACTACAATCGATGGCCTTAAAGCAACAAAAAACTTCCTTCAGTGTCTTGGACGGTTTGGTAACACTCCCTTTTTATTTCCTTTATATGGCCAAGGAGAAATTCCCCAGTGTTTCTGCAGGATGTGTGCAGTTTTTGGTGGAATTTATTGTCTTCGCCATAAAGTACAATGCTTTGTAGTTGACAAAGAATCTGGAAAATGTAAAGCAATTATAGATCACTTTGGTCAAAGAATAAATGCTAAATATTTTATTGTAGAGGATAGTTACCTTTCTGAGGACACCTGCTCAAATGTGCAGTATAAGCAGATCTCTAGGGCAGTGCTCATTACAGATCAGTCTGTGCTAAAGACAGATTCAGATCAGCAGATTTCCATTTTGATAGTGCCTCCAGCAGAACCAGGAGCTTGTGCCGTTCGGGTCACAGAATTATGTTCTTCAACCATGACATGCATGAAAGACACCTATCTGGTACATCTGACATGTTCCTCTTCTAAAACAGCCAGAGAAGACTTAGAATCAGTGGTGAAGAAATTATTCACCCCATATGCTGAAGCAGAAATAGACAAGGAAGAACTTACAAAGCCAAGAGTCTTGTGGGCTCTTTATTTTAATATGAGAGATTCCTCGGGAATCAGCCAAAGCTCATATAATGGCTTACCTGCCAATGTGTATGTCTGCTCTGGGCCTGATGGTGGCCTGGGAAACAAGCATGCGGTTAAGCAAGCTGAAACACTTTTCCGGGAGATCTTTCCGAGTGAAGAATTCTGTCCCCCACCTCCAAATCCAGAGGACATTATCTTTGATGGTGATGATAAGCAATCAGACACTCCTGGAACCAATAATATAATAATGGCCAAGCCAGAATCCTCCGAGGAAAGCAAAAACCTAGAAAGCCCAGGGAAGCACCTTCAAAATTAGAAAAAAACAAACTGGAAATGCTACTTTGGGCCTTTATCCTGGCATCCGAATATTCTCATTTAAAGGACAGTATCCATATGAGTAATTAGAAGTGGTTGTATGATGAATTCTATGCACATGTTGTCTTTAACTCTCTTTGAGAAATTCAGCATTAGATGCCTTTGTTAACCTGTAACTGATTCATTGGTTATTGGACACTTTGTTTCAGAATGGGCTCCATGATCCAGAATCTTAAAACAGAATTAGCTTTATTTTAGGTATTGAGTATATATGTGAGGGTTCCATATTAGCAACTTTGCTTAAAGGAAGATAATACTGTATCTGCTAATGATCTTCAGATTTTATTGTCTACAGAATAATTAATAATATCTAAGGAATATTAATTACTTTTTCTGCTATTACAATTGTACCACCTCTGAATAGAGAAACACACACAAATAGTAAGTTATGTGTGTCTTTTGTGTATAATATAAACATGTAGACATGGTGGTAGGAATAGCAACTAATACAAGTGCCAATATGATAAAATATATTTATAGATTAAAAGATTGTTAAAAGATTAGCTTTGCATGATCCTTTATTCTTTTGACAGTTTGATGTTTATAACACATTTTGTAGTTTAATTCACCTACTTGACCCTTGTAACCGGTGAGGCAATGACACCACCGCAGTCTTGCACTTTACAAGAGTTGGAGTTCAACTAGCAGTTAAAAAGCTCATTTTGGGGAGTTTTGTGCCAAAGAAAGTCTAAAGGATAGGATTAATTTTCTATTAATACTTCACCTATAAGAAAAGAACTTCCAACAAGTAACTCAGGCCAAAAGGAAAAATAAAGTGCCCCAGGAAAAGATGCTTCAGAATGACTGTTGTGAAATTCCTAAGGAGAAACTGAATGAGGAATTTTTAACCTGGGATTACAGATGATTTAAAAACCCTTTGTGAATAGGTTACCCAGGTCTCTCAGTGAGGGTGAAACCTATGTTGGCTCTACCACTTTAGTTAGTGACATGAACTACAACTGATAGGAGTGAATCAAAGTGGGATTTACTACATCCGTTTTGTTTTGTCTCAGCCCACAAATACTGAGGTAACAACCTTCATAATCACTTCTACCTCTTGGCTGCTTGTTTATTTATTTATTTATTTTTTTGAAACCCAGTCGACTCCAGAACAAATACTTCTGAACCTCTTGACTGTTTAATCTAGAGGGTTGAAACTTTTTTCTCCCGGAACCACCAGAAGCCGTAAAACTGATTATACTCCAGTGGTGAAAACCTGTGGAGCTGTCAGAAGAGCTGAACTTCCTCTTCCTTTAGTTGTGTATCCATTTTCAGACAGAGAATGGTGAAGCCCTTCGTGATGGCTTTTGTCCAGGAACACAGCATTTATTTTGTGGACTTAATATCGTGCTTTCTTTTTACAGTTTCTCAACAGTCCTGTGAGGCAGATATCATAGCGTACACTTTCAAAGAGGAAATAGAGAATTATTAATAATTTGTTGAGAGTCTGGTGTGTGGAAGAGCCAACATTAGAACCCAGGCTTTCGTGATTCTAAAACCCTTGATGTTTCCCCTTATGTTCACTGTTAGAAGAGTGTAGGCACGGTCAGAGAAGGGAAAGGTGCCCATGAAAATCAGTCTAGCATTGCTGGGGAAGAAAAGCAGGCAGATACTGATCTTGCAGCTTGATACTGAATCAGAAATGTGAATATTAAAATTAATTAAAAATATATTTTAGAGCATGGATCTCACTGAAGCAGAATTTGGCTAAGCTTTAACAAAATAATGCTCTTCAATAACGTCTTTTGATCTAAAGATTGAGTTATAAAATACAGATGTTTCTAGGCCAAACTATGTTCTGAATGTAGTCTTTGTTGCTCTTCTAAAAATGAGGAAAATAGGACAGATTTAGGTAATTGACAGCTTAAAGTAGAAAAGTTGTATATTGGCATTAATATTGACTTCTTTTGAATGTAGTAAAGTGGGAAAATCCTAGTTTAAATCTGTCAAAACAACTGAAATGCCTGAAATAGACCTATAAAATAGTAATTAAAATGAAAAGAAATTAAGATGATAAATAAAATAGAGTTGATGGTAATCCAGATCTACTGAAAAGTTTTCCAGTATCACCGACTATTTATAAGTAATTGAGGAAAGAAACAAAAGGTGGTTTGCTTAGTGTAGTGGAAATAGGAAAAAAAGTGACAGACTAGTCCAAAATAAATGTTGGTTTAAAACCAACAAAATGAAAATATTACTTTTTTAAGTAAATGCAAAATAAGTGGGAAATGAGAAGATTACAACCAATAAAAAGCACTTAATAATGTAGGGATATTGTAATCTTGTATAATTTTTTTACAAGTTGGAATTTGACCCTAATGGGCTTATTGGTGAACTTTTTCAAATGTTCAAAGAATAAGTAGTATCTGTGTATCATGAAAGAAAATATGCTTCTCATTGCATTTTGAGGCAAATACTGCCTCGGTACTAAAAACCAAAACATTTTATAGAGGGTCTTGACAGAGCAAAATGCAAAATAAAATGTTGGCAGACAGTACAGCAACAAATAAAAATGATTACTGTCACTCAAGATTATAAGGCCGATATTCAACAGAACAACCATTAAATAAACATCGACAGAACAAAAGTAAAAACCCAAAACATTAATTATAGGCAACTTTGTAAAAATTCATCATTCATCTTTGATTTAATCACCTCTGGTAATGATTTCCTAGGTTTCTTGCAGTCTGATGAATAATTACTTACAACCAAGAAGTAATTTATTCCTATTGGGAAAACATAGGAAACATTTCTTAAACAAAACCAAACAATATTGGCATCATTTTTATTTATGCTGAAGAAACTTGTCATTGCAATAAAAATGAGCATTCACAAAATGAGAAAGGTAAAGCAGCACAAACGTTTTCCATTAACGTATCTTTATGACTAGACCTGTAGTATGTATCATATAAACGTACTAACAATAAAAGACTAATTCAGGAAGTTGCAAGGATATACAGTTTTTAAAAATCTCGTTTCTAGATTGTAACAGTGACAACTGCAATTTAAAGTGGGTATTAATAAAGTTACGCAACTGTATTGGATAAATTAAGAAAGATGCCTAAATAGAAGTAGGTTTAAGGAGCTAAACTTTAAAAATGAGTGAACTGGTAGGAGAGACATCCTGGTGTAATGGAAATGTAATAAATGGGGAATCCTCTGAAAACCAGAATTACAGTCCTCGCTTCACTACTTCCCACAGTATAGTCTTGGGAAAATCACTCCTGGCTTCTGTTTCACCAAGTAGAAATAATACTTCACAGAATAATTGTGAGGATTAACTTAGATAATGTTTATGAAATCACATCCAAAGGAACACTGATGTGTGGCATTAATATGTATTAACAGATTTACTACGATTCCATTTAACATTCCATCTGGATGCTTTATGTAATTTGAGATAATTGTGATAAATCATTTAGAAAAGTAAGCAAACAAAGATAGATGTATGTTTTTTTCAACTTAGAGGAAAAAACTGGAGCCTTGACCTTCAATTCCTTGAAACATGCTGTTAAGCAACTTTTCTAAATATTCTGTGGTGCTGAGTAGAAAGTTTAAAACTAATAAACCAATCAGAAAGAAAAATATTTAATAACTGTTGGGGGAAAGCAGCAGTTATGTTATTTAATAACATAGCTGGATGTCAGTATGGAGAAAGATGCTTGGTCCGCTTTACTGTGATACTGTAATTTATTCCAGATGAATTAAAATGTTAAGTATAAAATAATGATGCCAATAGTGATACAAAGGAACTTCATGTCTATTGACGAGGTGCAACAACTAAGAGAAAAATGAAAAATGTGTGCTAAATAGGAAAAAGACAAAACGATGGAATTTTTAAAAAGCTATTTGCATTATACATGGATAAAGTGCTTAATACCTTTTAAAAAGTGGATGCATATCCATAAAGCTTTCTACTCTTTCCTAGACAGATTTATAAAGGGATAGTACAAAGGAGAAGATACAAATAAAAATCAATTTTAGAATTGTATTCAAATTTCCTAAAACTAAAAATACAAATTGAAACGATTTTGATTTAGTTCATGCTATTACATTAGCACAATTGTTTAAATTGTCTATATCCTCATCCTCATAGCATTGTATATTAGTATTCTTTTTAAAGAACTATTTAGAAGACTATATAAAAAGAGCTCTATAACCTATCTTTTGACATGCTAACTTACTTTGAGTAGCATATGCCTAGGAAAATATTTAAAAGAAAAAAAGCTATTCGTACAAAGATGTTTCTAGCATTCCATTCATATGAGTTTAAGGAAAAAAAGCCCAACAATTGGGAAAAGGATAAGTAAATTTTGGTGTATTGTTACTGCTATCAGACTGTTATATAGCCGTTAAACAATATTGATACATGTAAAATTGTATGTAAAAATGGTTAAGTGAGACTCAGAAATGTTCATTAGAACATAAATTACCATGTTAACTGATTATATTTGTGTAAAAATTTAGGTCTCTACATTGAAAAGAATCAGAAGACAACATTTATGTAATTAATTGCAGTTTAACATGAGGGGTTATTTTCTTCTGTAAAATATTAATGTGTGCAATAAAAAATAAACAATTAACTGTAAAGTGGCTTACTGAATTGGTGATAAAATTACTGATTTCTTAGAAACTTCTGAAATTCTTTTTGAAATTAAAATTACACATTTCTAGATGTTAAAGTCAAAAAAGATAATCTCCAAAAATGTGTGGCAGAAAGTTTTACACATCTTGGTGGGAAGGAATTCTTGGTCAAGATGGACCTTGTATGTTTTGTGTCTTGTTTGCTCAGCATTAGGGAATAATAATAGAAATAGTAGCAATGCATCCAGGACATCAGCATGAAGACATTACATACTAATTAAAGTATGGCCCTAAGTCCCAGAACACACGTGACATTTTGGAGCCTCGGAGCATCCATTCATAGATGTGACCAAGCCCCGTCCAGAGATGGGTTTGCTGAGAAACCTGTGCTAAGGACACAGGTCTCAGGGAGCTGAGGTTGTGGGCTGACCCTTCCTTCCAGTTAGCCTGAGAGATCCAAATCAAAGTGATTTGATTAGCAAACAACAGTTAAACACCTACGTTATGAATTGGCATTATTCTGGGGATTAGAAATATAAAAATGCATAAGACAAGTTCTCTACCTGACAAATATTCTGCTGGAACCTTTACCGTAAGGTAAGGTACCTTTTTACCTTAATGAGCACTTAAGACATTTTCTACCCATCACATGGCCACAGCTAACTGCTAGTACCCCTCTCCCCGCAAAAGAAAAGAAAAAGAAACAAAAGATAAATCTCTGCCTTGTGCATGACCTTCCTTTTTAAAAGGTGCCAAAACTTTTTATTACACAGTTGAAAGCAAGTGGCTTAAAGGTTAAAAGCTGGATAATTTAACACTTTGTGATATCTACTTAAGCTAACTTTCAGTTAAGTTTCTCACAGTAATCGGAAGCTTTCTCTCTTGCCTGGGAAAGGATCCAAGAGGGGGTCCTAGAGAGGAGGTCCAGAAGCCCAAGGCACTGAGGGTGTAAGGAGGAGGAAGTGTAAAGAAATCAAAGTGAGAGAGGCAGGTGATAAAGCTTCAAGACCAAGAAATTCTGATTAGGATTAATTTTATTTTCCTTTATCTTGGTGGATCAAGCGGAAGTCATGCTCCTATTGCATTGAGGTAGCTGCTTCCTCTTTGAAGATTTTTAAATTTTTATTTTAGTATTTTTAATTTTTACCTTCATTATAAAGAGAGATTGTTTCCAGTATAGTTCTCCTTTTTTTTTTAACCAACAACCACATCTATTCACATTGTCAACAGCAGGGGATGCAGGAACTCCGTCTTTCTATAAGGTATGGACAACAGTACAGAGGCTGAATGATTCTACTGAAAGAATTTGACTGTAACTTGAATATTACGACAACAGTTTTGCTACAGCATTTGTAGGAATGCTTTTCTCCTGACAGCTACGTTTTCGTATGTGATCCTCAGGATAACTATGTAAGGTAAGAGAGGGCAGGTATTTGACCCATTTTGTAGATAAGACCTGGAGGAATTAAGCGACTTGTCTGAACTCACTCCCAGTAAGTATTTAGATCCATTAATAAGAATTGAAATGCTACTGTTCCGCTTTGCCTCCCTTTCAAGAGAGTGATTTATTGCATGTAGGAATGTATAACACATAAATCACTATTTAAAAAGTGGTGGCTTCTGAAATTTCAGAGTACATTTGCTTTTCAGCAAATAACAAAATAATCCTATAAATTAAAACGAGTAATTAAGGTGGGTTTGAAAAAGGAGAAGGGAGTTGATTATTTAAACTCGCTCCTAAAATTAAAACAAACTATCCTGATATTTATGACAGGAGCTTTATTTCTTTGTATGTAGTATCTTTAATTTTAGTTTAGTATCTTTAATCTTTAGTTCCTGCTTTTGTCCTATGGTTTTGACATTTGCTTGTTGCTGTATATGTATTTAACTCTAATACACTCTGCGAACAACTGTTTAATACTGATAAAGGCATACACATGAGAATGACTTTGGATTTAGAGGTGCAGGATTGACAAAGTGTAGCAGGAAGATGAATACCTATTTATAGCTCAGTCAGGAGGAGATAACATCTTTGAGCATTTTATAGTTTTAAAGAAATAAAAATCCTTGGGGATGCCGGTGCTGTGGGTTTTATGCCAGTTCTTTTATTACACATCATATAATTAAAGCCCTTCATTTTGTTTGAGGCTTTTCTTCCTTTATTTGTTCATCTTTTATATTTAAAAATCAGAACAGGAATATCACTAATCCAGTATGGGGAAAGTATTTTCGCATCATTATACATTAATTTTATCATATTTGTAAGTTTATAAAGTTTTTGTAACAATTTCAGTATTTTTATCACCCATTAATAATGAAGAAATTTTGGAGAAATGTACTGTCTGAGGAAGCCAGGAATTTTGTTTTTAGGCCACTAATAATACAATTGTTAACTTCCTAAAATGATTTAAGTGAAATATTATAGAAAAATGAGCTGTATGTCCTCTGGTCTTATTTTATGACTGCATAGCGTTATTTATAATGCTCCCTGCTATTGAGACATAAATGCTTATTAAAAGAAAGAAGCAAACGATGAGAACTGCACTGGAAATAATTTGTCATGAGATTGTAATCTCCTTTAAAACAAAGTCTGCGTTCTGTACTTCTGTATCCCCTAGAGTTTCTTGCATATCACAGACACGTAAAAAAAGATTTGCTAATTGAAAGACCAACTAGTAGTTTCCAGTGGCTCTTTTCTCCCTTGTCATCCTGTTACCTTCCTCACCCGCTTCGAGATTCCAGCATGAGGAAGGAGAACCACTGGGGTCCAACTCTGGAAAATGTATCATAGTCACAGTCCTAGCTCCTTGTCATATTAGTACAGAGAATTTGTTTTAGGATGAGCCTATGTGAATCAATAAAGCTACTTAAAAAGAGTGCATATTTAATCTAATTAATCTATAAGATGTTCCATCCAATAATTTTACTGATTTTCTCCCATTAGAGCAGTGGTTCTGAAACCCCAGGGTGTTTTGCCCTTCAGGAGACATTTAGCAATGTCTGGAGACATTTTGGTTGTCACAACTGGAAAGGGCATGCTACTGGCATCTAGCGGGCACAGGGCAGGGGTGCTGCTCAGCATCCTAGAATGCACAAGACAGCTCCCTCGCAACAAAGAATTCTCCAGCCCCAAATGTCAATAGTGCCAAGGCTGAGAAACTCTGCATGAGAGTAAGTAAATTTTGAATTTTCATAAGGAATTTATTTTCCTTTCATGCTCCGCACTCCTACCTCTTTCCCTCAAGATTTCTGACTCCGTAAGTGCTTCCTCAGCAGCATCACTGTGGATGGGAACTACTGTCTTTGCTGCTCCCGTATTTATCCCCCACTCTCTTCTCCCTTCTGGAGGTGTATGGCAACTTAAACTCCAAAACAAAAAGAGAATTAGGGAATATTTCTCAACCTGCCTCAGTTGTCAGGTATAGACTACAATTTTTGTGAAATTTTTTTTAATGCATTCATTTCATCCAGAAATGTAATTCCTCTACAAAACAATTATTGATATGAGAGGATATCTTTCTATACACTGTAAACAACTATCTCAAAATCAATGTAAACATATTTTAGCATACTTGTTTTTGAAGGAGTGCTATTCACTTGACAGACTATTGGCAAATTAATCAAATTACATGCATATAACAGTATCCTAGGAGTTTCAGAGGAGCCCATACAAGACTAAATAAGCCATCTATAGTCGAATTGTACTCACATTTGCACTCACTCGTGCTTCACCAAGCAGTGGGGTAGTACAGCAGCTTGGCATTCTGTAGACGGATGTTAACTATAGAAAACAGTTAACCTAATTGTAATGGAATGAGCCAGTATGAATGCAGATAAGAACCTTAACTAGATTACACTGCGAAGTGGAGCATAGGATTCAATACAATTGAACATTTATTGAGCATGGACGGTGTCCCAGTTTCTGTGCTAGACTCTGGGAAAAGAGAGATGATAGTTGTAACTAACACTGAGCACTTACTGAATGCCAAGTACTGCTCTATGCGCTTGCTATGTTTGTTTTATTTAATCCTCATAACAACCCAACTGGGTAGGTACTTTTATTATCCCCGTTTTGCAGATGGGAAAACACACATTGTGAAGACAAAAAACTTGACAGGGATCACTCCGCCGGTAAGAGGTAGAAGCGGGCCTCAAACCCAGGCAGTTTCCATCCATCGCTCACATGCTTTGACTGAAATGTGATGGGGTGTCTTCAGAGAGGTGTCAGATGAAGTCCAGGAACACAACTAACTACTTACATGCCAGGAACTGTTCTGACTTCTTCACGTATTTTATCTCAATTTTTAAAAGAACCCTTTGAGGTAGGTATTAACATTTCCATGTGTAGATAAAAAATAAGGCTCAGGAACTTTCTCAAAGTCACAGAATTGGAAAGTAGTGGAACTCTCAGTCTATTGGGGCTGACACTGATGCACAATTAGCTGCTGCATTGATCAGGCTGTGACAATTTCTGTGACATAGGTACAGATAAATTTTAACGGATGCACAGAGATTTTAAATCTGATTTGGGAAGTCTGAGAGTGCTTCACCAAAGAAAAGGTGTTTGTGCTGGACCCTGAGGGTTGAGAAGGATTTCCACGGGCTGAGATGAGGAATGACATCCCATGAGCACAAAGGCATGGCGGCACGGAGGATGCGGTCTGCGTGGCTTGAGTGTGGAGCATCTGAACTGCTGAGGAGAGGGGCTCAGGTGGGGTAGAACCCACAGTGTCAGTGGCCCTGAGTAGCTTGCTAACTCAGGTTGGGACTTCTGTTCTGTGATAATGAGGCACTGTGGAAGGTTTTTCTAGATAAGACTTAATGTGTTAAAGGTTAGCCTGGCGGCAGTGTGGAGGAGGCTGGGAAGAAGGTGCGGACACTGGATCCGGTAACTGCTAAGGAGGAAGGATGTGATGAAGTCTGGATAGGGCAGGGTGATGGGAGCGAAAGAGGTAGAGAACAATTTGGAGATACAGGGCCTGGAGAATACCTGTGACACAATATCTGTGTCAATCCATCATTTGACAGCCTTGCCACCACCAACTGTCCCTTGACTTGTGACTGCCTCTCTCTATTCTTTCTCTAAAGAGCCAATCTTCTGATTGCCTACCACTTGCTACTTCCATATCCTCAATTAATTTTATTTTATTAAATATTTTAACAGTTTTTACATACAGAAAAGTACAAAGGATAATACAATAAGTGTTCATGTATCTATTATACTACACCCAAGTTCACACTTGTTCCAAGACTGCTCCATGAGGTGTTATATCCCTTTGTTTCTTGGTTGGGGCAGCCAGGTCTAGACTGGGGAAGCCAGAGCCTCCAGGGTCCAGTCCACAGGGATGCAGGTGCAGGTTGGTCCTGCATGTAGGTCCGTGATGGTAGTTATGGTGGCAGCAGCTGGAGCCAGCAGCTGCCGGTTCTAACTGTAGTTCTAACTATAGTCTTAGAACCACCATTGCTGGGAAGCAAAGCAAATGGTCAAGACCCACAGTTGGGAGTTGGGGCTTGTGAGTTGGGTCAAGGAGATGGCAGGTGAACTGAGTCCAGTCTATGATATTCTGGTATTTGGTGCACAAGAAGATGACAAAGGCCACACAAAGAAAAAAATAAGGTAGGGCTAAGTGACTGCCATAGTTTACTCCATGAGTGCAGTTGCATTAGGATTAGAATTTAGAAACCTTATTTCCTGACAAATGTTTCCATCCGACTATTTTCTGGCCTTTGTTCCGGCCTTTGTTCCCACTGTACTTATGTCTGTGGCTCTTCCAAACCATAAGTAATACCACAGAGAAGTTGCTTTATGTTCAAACTGTTCTTTCCCACTTGACCTGTAGACTCTAGTCACAACGGATGCTTCCTGAGTCTCATAGTGTAACAATTACCCATTTTTTTCCCTATTGTTAACCGTCTTGTTCAATATCCGTTTCTGACAAGCCTAGATATAAAATGCGGAATAAATTCTGATGAGGCCCTGTTTCCCTTGGTTATGGTGCATGTAATTAAGCAATTATTAGGAGAGGGAAAAAAAGCCTAAAAGTGTGTCAAATCAGAGGCAAGTCAAACAGTCTAAATCAGAGATATCTGTGCAAATGGGATTATAGGCAGAAAAGAAGCCAAGCTTAAAGGCAGAGTAGTCAGAGACCAAGGGGAGTGGATATTAAAAGAATCAAAGACAACAGAGGGGCGATGAGCCTGGAATGATTTCCCAGCTACTGTACAGTTACCCAAGGTTGCCCGGGAGGAGGAGATACACAGAGCAAAGTCTGTATGTTTTACCAGCTACATCAACAAGTATTTGGCAGGGCTCCCCCTATAAAAAAAAGTCACCAAATTTAATGGAAAAAAATGCACTCCCGGTTCAGTGCATGTGAAATACCAGGGAAGTGCGTGTGAGTAAGCGCAACGGAAACAACAGTGCAGTCATCTTAAACTGTGGGCAGCCAGCCCCCGGGCCACGTCCTGCAGCCTGCTCTGTTGAATCACTGTCTTCTGGCCATTCACTGGGGGACTCCTGGTTTCTAATGCACTGTTTGGGTGGCTGTGTTTCCACACGACAGTCAAAAATAAGTATCTATTTAAACTGCTTACCTGAAATCATAATTTTTAACCCATTGAAAGGGTTTTCACTTTTATGCTACGCTAGGTTTCCTTTGGAACTGAGTCTTTGTATACTAAACATGAAGAATATTAAACGTCAACAACTTGGTTTTGGAACAAATAATAGAAACAAAGAATTTGATCAAGGAAAGGAAATAGATATGAAAAAAGGATTAATTGCTTAGAACTAATTTTCTGCTTTAATAGACATCCAGTAAATGCCTTAAAAGTGCATAGTAAAAGCCAACCACCATTTTGGTGTTTTAGAGAACCACTTTTATTGATTAAATAGAAATTGCTTGTTCCAATAGTTGAGTACAGTTATTCAGATTAAGATGGTCTTTTCTACTTTTCTCCAGAATTCTTCAGCTTAAAAAAAAAAATTGAGTTTAAAAAATGACCTCTTCTGATATCAAAAGTGGACATGGTTACAGAACATAGATAGTAGGTAACAGATTAAATATGCTTTCTGTAGATACTATATCACTAATATAAAATTTTTGATAATTCTCAAAGGCGAATTAGAAAATAAGTATAGTATAGCGTGGACTTTAGAATCAGACTGTGCGATTTGAATCTTGGCTCTGTTATTTATTAGCTTGTGATGATTTTGCCTCAGTTTCCTCATCTGTAAAATAGGAATGATAATAATTTCTACATGTCCCACAGAGTTGTCGTGAGGATTAAATGAGATAACACAGGTAAACTGCTTAGAACTCTATATATCATAGAGACACATAGTATGCACTCTCTCTGTTAGTTCGCTGAAATTACCATTGTTAATTAAATAAAAAGGAGTGGGGAAACTTTCTCAACAAATAAACCACGTCAACAAGATTTCAAAGAATTGTTACTTGCTTAAGAGAACAAACTTTTTCAGGCATATCAAAAGTACCGTTTTTCTTTAATGTTCAAATATGAGTAAAGGCCACTAATTAATAAAAGTAGCATCTTTATTAAGTAACCTTCACATCGTTTTGCGTCCATTAACCATCTGTGGACCAATGTAATTCCACCGCATCTTTAAAAATTTCTACAAATCTATATACGTTTTTGAATGAACAAAGTTGGAATTTTTATTAGTTTGAGAAAATGTGCACCCGCTTAGTTTGGAAGATTTTCCTATGTGATCACCCACCTGGCCAACTCTCAAAACAAGGCAGGTTTTTACAGTTGCCCCATTTTATAGGTAGAGAATTTGAAACACATCAAGTGATTTGTTTAAAATGCCCCAGAGAATCCCTAATGAAGTGAGTTATCTCCTAATCATCTTCCCTCCCGAATCGACTTCTCTCACATTTCCTTTCCAAGTCAATGCAATCCCATCCATTCACTTACCTAAGCCAGGAACCCAAGACTCCCTTTGATTCTTCTTCCTTCATTCCCACAACCAACAAAGATGTTCTTCCTTAACTTTATGGGACCTTCCTCATCTCTCCTCCCCCGGTGCCACGAGGTTTCCCTATGACCAGCCTTGTCCCTCCCCACCATCCTTTTTCCTCATCACAGCCAAAGGGAACTTTCCATAAGAAAAATCTACAAAAGTAAAATCAAAAGGAAACAAAACAAAATTCTCCAGAATTGTACGACGATGATGGAAGTGTACAAAAATGATTTAATGGCTCCTCGGAGCCCTCGGGATACAGTCCAAACTCCTCCCATGGCATTTGAGGGTCTTCCTGGGAGACTCCTTGGTCTTTCAAATCTCTCTTTCTAGAACTCTCTGCTTCTACTATTTTGAATTATTTGCAGGCATCCAAATGGTGCCAGCTCTGTCAGGTCTCCGTGTATTGGCATAGCTGTTCTTCCTTCCTGGGATAGGATTGGCAGCCCCTTCCCCCTCCCCGCTTTTGTGTGGGACAAGTGTACTTAATCTTTAAGACTCACTCAGGTGGTGGCTGCGTCCCACAGAAAATCTCCTGAGTTGGATATTCTTCCTCCTGCTATTAGACAGAGTTTCTTCTTCCACCCCCTTCTCTGAAGTGAGTTGTGCTCCTTGAAGGCAAGAACTGTGTCACATTAACTCTTTTATCTAACAAATAGGGGTTAACAGAGCTGGTCCAGGCAATACCTGCTCTAATCACATACCCTATTTAGTGTGAACTTGCTTACCCAGAGCTAGACCATTGAACTATAAATAAGCTATTCAATGTGGCCATCTAGTGGCCAAAGTAGGAAAATAACTTCATATTTTGGTATTTGTATATATTGACTAATCATGCACGTATCCACTTTTGTGCCTTTTGCCTACTTTCTACCACTTAAAGCAATTTTGCTCGCATATATTCAGCTATTCAATAATAATAATACCTAGTGTATTATCATTTTACTAAACACATTCATATTCTCATTTACATTTAATACACATACACAAACACACAGTGAGACAGAATTTTGGTACTATTATCCCTATCTTACTAGTCAGCAGATTGAGATTCAGAATGTTAATTAATTTTCCCAGAGTCACATGGTAATTATGTAAAAAACTGGAATTGATCTGAAGTCAGACTCCTTATTCGTTAGGCAAACATGAAAAAAACTGAAATTGAATTCAGGACTTTTGGCTTCAAACATATTCCCCTATTGTAGAATTTATCACATTGTTTTATAATTATTTATGTCTTTGTTTATAATTCATCTTTGTTTTCCCATTGCCTAATACAGTGCCTGGCACACTGTATGTGTATGATACATGTTTGGTGATAAATGTCATAAATGATTGTATAATCATTAAGTTATATCACGAAGAACTGTTTGCCTCAAACTGATGCACTGTATCATTGGCATATGCTCATCCTGGTCAACTGATAAACTCCTCCCATTCATCAATTCAAATATTTCTTTCTCTTAAAACATTCCCCAGTGTTTACCCAGGCAGAGATCAATACTTCATTGCATTCTCCAGCTCCCCGGACACAGTTTGTTTCAACTCTTGTCACATTTCTGGAATTATTTGTTTACACATCTGTCCTCTGCAGACTGTGAGATTTTGTCAGCATTTCAGGCAGAAGGAGCAGCAGTATCAAAGCAGCCAACTCTCAATGAACGTGGCTGGCAGTTTGCGTCATGGTTTGTACCCTGATGTGAGTGACGCAGTAAGATTAGGCAAAGCCCAATGATATGCTGATGAGATTAGATTTTATAGACTGCTGTCTTCAAAACTGCTAGGGGTACATAAACCCTTTCCAATGGTTATGCAAGGAGAGTTTTACGAGAATTGATTTCTAACTTCTCAATTTCCATTTGTATTATCTCCTAGAAATCAGCTACCTGCTCTCAAGACACTTCCCTCCTCAATCACTCTTCTCTCACTTTACTCTAAAAGGCAAACTCCTCACCCTTCCCCAATAAAATAAAATCTTACTGTGTAATATTGCCAAGGGGGGGAGGGGCTAGATTCCAGGATAGCAAACACAAAAGGATAATTTAAAATATTCAAGAAGATATTGAGGAAGTGAATGGCCACTCAGGTGCTTTCCCATGATTTGCTCTTAGCAAAATTGAGTTTTTAGCTGGTAGATCATTAAAAATGATTTTTGACAATAAACACTATGTGATTTTTGGCACATAAATTCAGAAGAGTTACAGTAATTGAATATAGAAAGAATGTTTGCATAATTAATAAAAATAAAAAATAAAAAATCTCCTTCCGTTGCCATCTGAATATATATGTGACTCAGACATCTTTCTCCAACTTTATAAATAGAAAAAAATAGGAGTAGAGTTGATCTTGCGTCATTCTAGGTAATAGTAACAGTAATCATGGATAGATACAATTTTGTGATGAAAGGAAGCCACATTGATCGCTTTAAGAGGTATATTTCTAATTAAATTTTTTACTTTTAACATTTAACAAAATATTTTGATCAATTGTATCCTATAATATTATACATTTTAGTAATTCAATCCATAAAACAATTTTTTTAATGTCACCCTTTAAATATGAATGTGTACATAGTTTTTCAAAATTCTATTAGGAGAAACACTAGAAAAAAAATTGAAGATCCTTGCTGTGGACTATGGACAGCCACGGAAAGTGTGATCAGCTTTGCACCATCCTCAGTAGTGACTAAGTTTCCCACTCGGGCCTGGCTCCAAGCCTGGAGTCCCAGGCACTCTTGCAAGAATTCAAAGAGGCTCACTTTGCCTTTGTAGAAATTGCTCTTCCAGCCAGAAATGCCTTTTCCAATCTTTTTTGTTCCTTAATACCTATCCCATATTTTGTGAACCAACTTAAGTTTTATCTCTTTTATTTTATTTATTTATTTTTGAGATGGGATCTTGCTCTGTGGCCCAGACTAGAGTGCAGTGGCAGCATCACAGCTCGCTGCAACCTTAAAGTCCTGGGCTCAAGCCATCCTCCTGCCTCAGCCTCCTGAGTAGCTGGGAGTACAGGTGCCCGCCAAGACACTGGGCTAATTCGTCTTTTTTTTTTGTAGAGACGGAGTCTTGCTATGATGCTCAGGCTGGTCACAAACTCCTGGCCTAAAGTGATACTCCTGCCTCAGCCTCCCAAAGTACTGGAATTACAGGCAAGAGCCACTGCATCCAGCCAAGTTTTATCTCTTAATGAAGCCTTTCCCACAACACAGTCCACTTGGATTTTACTTTTCATGGTTTGCTTTTGCATCATAACCTTGACATATGATTACACATCATCTTACTTTGCCCTCTAATGTTGGGTATGAGTTAGTCTTAGTGTTATAAGAATATGATATTGTAGTCTACTCAAGGGTAGGGACCCCGAGTCTCTGGTCTCTCCTACAAGACCTGCTCAGCATGGTGGTAAGTAGGTACTTCATACACACCTGATCAATCTGCTGCTTTGCAGGGAGAGCACAGACATCCCTCTACCCCTAGTAGAATTTGTGGGGAAATAGAAGTCGCCCCCTAGTGGCAGCAGGTGGTGTAAAGGCAAAATCGTGGGTTTTGGAGTCAGTCGTGGGTTCTCAAAATTGTGTCCACCATGGATTGGTTCCTTAACCCTCTGAGCCACAGACTTCTTTTTCCAAAAGGAGGCATACGACGTGCAGAGTGATAATCATGGGACCTGATCCATAATCGGTGCGTTTCCCTCAACACTACGACAAGCCAAGGGGAAGGTGAATGCTGCCAACAGCACTGCTTAGTGAGGGGCTGGGACTTGCCCCCAGGCCTTCTAACGACCTACCCCCCACACCCTCACCCTACTTCTCAGGGCCCCAGTCTTATTTTCATTCTCCATTTGAACCACTTTTTCTCCATCCTCTCTCTGTCCACTCATTCGACAAATATTGATGCTGATGTGTTCTACGTTCTCACAATTTTGTCGCCTTCCCCATATCTTCCCTGCACCTTGTAGTTTTTATTTCAGTTAATCACTGAAATATTATTTCAGTGTAATCACTCTCCACTCATTAGGCAGGTTAGACTTCTCCAAGTTATGGTTAACGCCTCTCTCCCCTCACTCCCACATTCAACAAGCAGACGGATTCTGCTGATACTAGTTGCTAAATGTCTCTGCATTGGAGACTCCGCTGTTCATGCCTTTAACGTCACCCTAGCTGGGGCCCCATCATACTTTGCCTGCACTATTGTAGTAGCCTTCAAGCTGGTTTACACTGCCCTGGACCGTGTTTTCAGTTCTATACTACTGCTAGAATGAGTGTCCTTTCAGAAGAAAAAGAAGGGGGAGCAAAAGGGAAGTTTAACTGTGTCACTTTCATGCTTGAAAAGGATGAGACGTAACAGATTCATAATTTACTGTTTCGTACAGGAAAAGGTTAAAAAAAAACAAAAACCAAAAAAAAAAAAAAAACCTCACAAAACGTCTTAGCTGGAAATTTTAAAAGTCTGTCTCGGTGTGGCTTTATCTGGTCTCTCTAAATTTCTCTCTCCATCTCCTCTGGGCTCTGGCATCTCAGAATCCTCTCCCCATTTACAGACCATTCTGTGTCGTTTTACACCTCCACGCTCTGGTACATAATTCTTTGTTCTGGAATGTGCTTCTCCTGCCTTATGCACAAAGGCTTCCTTTTCTGTGGCTCCAATACGTTGTGTCGGTTGTTTAATACGTCCAAGGTCCCTTCAAACATCCAAAGTTCTTCCTCTTAGCATTGGATGTTCAGTGTCGGCACAGTGCCTGAAGCATAGTAGGTGCTCAATAGGTGCTTGTTGAGTGAATAAATCGCTCTCTGGGGAGCTACAGAGGAATACATGAATAATATTGTTAATTTTATTTTGTGTGGATTTGTTGCAAAATATAGGCATAAATGAAGACCATGGAAACAGACGATGACCCCACTCTTCTCAGCCATTCTTGCATGCGAACAGTTCTTGTGCTGACATCTGCTAGCAGGCAGGTTACGACAGCCCTCTGCATCATTTTACCATGACTTCGCTCGGTCTGAGCTTTTGGAACCCTCTTTGACTTTATGTCTGGCTATTAAGCCAAACCAGATACAGCTGAGCAAGGACAAAACTAAGAGACACTTGCTCTAGTAACTCTCCCTGACTCACTCCGGAGTTTCTCTTTAGGAGAAAATTGAATACAATAGTTGCATCATTGGGGTGGGGCTAATTTGAGAGTTTTTATTCTTGTCTTTCCTCAATCTGCATGCCATTTTCTATGTTTTCTTTTATGGATAAATGTGTTTTCAATCAATCAAATTTCCTGGGGACTACGGGGCATATTGCTCTTAGATCTTTTAGCTTTTAGAGCACTCTCGCTGCCCCAGATACTCTGGCTGCGATGCCCAATCCCCAGGCCACAGCGGGGTACAAGTCCGTGGCCTGTTAGGAACTGGGCCACACATCACTGCCTGACACCCCACCACCACCACACACACCCCCATGGAAAAACTGTCTTCCATGAAAGATAGGAACCAGGCTGCACAGCAGGATGTGAGTGGCAGGCCAGCCAGCAAAGCAAGGCTTCATCTGTATTTACCGCCGCTCCCGTCCCTCCCATCCCTCGCATCTCACACCATAGCATAAGCCCTGCCCCCCTCCCCCCCACTCCCTTCCATGTAAAAATTGTCTTCCATGAAACCAGTCCCTGGTGCCAAAAAGGCTGGGGACCGCTGCGTATTTCCAGTGGAGAATGTATCACCTCTCTCATGTCTGGTTCTCCCCTGCACCGTGCTATACTTTTCCACTTTCTCTTCTTGCAGGGATTGTTTCCATTGCCACCCTAACTGTGCTGGCCTACGAACGTTACATTCGTGTGGTCCACGCCAGAGTGATCAATTTCTCCTGGGCCTGGAGGGCCATTACCTACATCTGGCTCTACTCACTGGCGTGGGCAGGAGCGCCTCTCCTGGGCTGGAACAGGTACATCCTGGACGTACACGGACTAGGCTGCACCGTGGACTGGAAATCCAAGGATGCCAACGATTCCTCCTTTGTGCTTTTCTTATTTCTTGGCTGCCTGGTGGTGCCTGTGGGAGTGATAGCCCATTGCTATGGCCATATTCTGTATTCCGTTCGAATGGTGAGTGGAAGACTACAAATGCCCTTCCCCCAAACCACATCCAGGGTGGAAAATTTTGTGTGGAGAAGAATCAAACTCCTCCCACATGGTCAGTAGTTACTGAACTGGGCCACACCAGGGGACTTCCCAGTGGGTTGAGTTTTACACTATGAGTCACTCTCCAAAATGACCAACGAGGAATGGCATTTACTCTCCCCACGTCATTCTCCAAACCAAGGGAAGGAAAGAAAAGGTTTCCAGACAGACAAAATCAACAACAAAAAACCCCTACATTATTGAGCGCTCTTAAAATTTAAGAACTCTAAAAAAAGGAATTGCACACTTCCTATAATTTTATTCAGTCACATGAACCCACTACTAGAGAACGGCGCAGATGTTTTGTCTGGAAATAACACCAGCGTCATAAAGGACAAGAACTGACCACAAACAGGTGTCACATTTGGTGTTGACAAGAGGGACATTTGAACCAACCAACCGAGTGCGGGGCACCCTCCACCTCCCAGTCTCCCACTTCAGCCACAGATGTCTTCCTCACTCACCACTTCTTCCCGCTCTGTCTGTTCTCTGCTTCGGTCAGCCCTCTCCGGTCTCCCGGGCACCCTGGCAGACCTTTCTAACTTTCACCCGTTGTTCTAAATCGTCTAATTTAGCCATGTGCATCACTTTAAATCATGATTCATTGTCCTCAACTTCTATGTTCCTATTTTCTTTACACACACTCATTTCGTTAGAAGAAAAAAAATACCTGAATCAATCTATCTTGTTTTCTCCATGTCCGTAGTCAAACTACAAAGAGGAGATGGAAGACAAACCACACGCGTCCATTCTCAGACGTCCTCTCAGCCCTGTCTAGCAATCTTTGTATCCTTACATAGTCCAGACCCTCCACATCCAGACTATTATAATACAAATCCTCATTTTCCACTTTAATCTCTTGCTCTGCTATCCTCTCTCATTCATATCAAATAACCATGCTTCTTATTCATTGGGCAAAATAAAGCCATTATCAAAGACTTCCTCAACTCCCCACCTCTGCCTACAGCCCACTGATTCTTAGACCTCTCTTTTCAGTTTTAGGGTGTGACAGGAGAGTCTCCCGGGACCACGCTGATTCTGTGCTCCTCTTGTCCCCCTCCCCCTTCTCTGCCTCAGGGACCTCTCTCAAGTTTATTTTGTCTTTCATTTGTATCTTTCATCTCTCCCTTTAGCATGTTACCGTGCTGTTTTTTTTTTTTTTTTAAGAAAATCTACTCTCAGCTCCCTCAGCTGTCACTTTATTTCTCTCCTCCTCATCCCTGCTAACTCAAAGAACCACTGGTGGCTTTTGGTGCCACATCATTTACTCAATAAGCATTCACTTAACCAATATTTATTGAGCATCAAAAATGTACCAATTTCTTACTGTCATAGACTGAGTGTTTGTGTCCCTCCCAAATTCATATGTGGGAGCCCTAATCACCCTGCGACAGTACTGGGAGATGGAGCCTTTGGGAGGTAATTAGGGTTAGACGAGATCATGAGGGTGCGTCTCTGGTCTGATGCCATTAGTGTCCTAACAGAAAGAGACACCAGAGAGTTCGCTCTCTCTCTCTTCCCACGTGTGCATAAAGAAGAGGTCGTGGGAGCACACAGCAAGATAGTGTTCAAGAAAAAGAGCCCGTAGAATAAAATCTACCTTGCCAGCAACTTGATCGTGGACTTCCCAGCCTCCAGAACTGTGAGAAATAAATTTCTGTTGTAGTTCAAGGAGTTTGTAGTTTAGTGAATTCCTCTAGCATTTATTCCTCAACCCATTGCAAACTGGTGCCTCCTTCCTCTACCATATTCTCACTGAAACAGCCCTCTCTTTAAGGTCACTGATCAGTTCCCAAATGTTAAACCCAATGGACATATTTCTATTCCTTTCCGGCATCTGTGGCTTTTGAGACTGTTAACAATTTCCATTTTCTTGTGACATCCCTCTCCCATCAATTCTAGGACCTCTGCTGTCTTTATCGCTGACCCTCTGGTCCCATATTCTTTTCTCTTCCAAGTGCTTTTCCTTCTCGGGCCTCCCCAGCATCCTATGTTTAGGTCTCATTTCATTGCTGGCCTTGGGTGATCTTGTATTCTGCCAGGATTTCTCCTTCCAACACAGGCTTGATGACTTTGAAATCCTTATTTCCAATCCAGGTCTTCTGAACTCTGTCAGATCCTCATAGTCAATTGCCTGTTGAACATCTACACTTGGATGGCCCACAGACTCAAATTCAACATATGTGAAGATTAATTAGCAAATTAATCTTCTTTTGTCCCAAATCTTTGGCCCCAAATCCTCCACTCCTCCATTCCCTTTCTCATTGAATGTTCATCGTTTCTAGCTCCATACGTAAGCCAGAAATTAGGGAGTAATCTTTTTGAATATTCTTTATTCATGTCTCCCCCCAACAACCAATAAATGATCAACTTTTATTTATTCCACGTAAGTATTTTTCAATAGATCCATTTATTTCCCTCTCCCGCTGTCACAGACTCAATTGAAAAGGGTCTTAGTTCTCCTTCCTTTATTTTTGCTTTCCTCTAATCCATCATTTGCTCTAATCCATTCTGTGCACATTGCCACCAGAGTAAGTGTTCTCAAGTATTAACTTCAGAGGCTCCATAGTCTTTGTGAATAAAAACAAAGCCCCTGAGTATGGCTAGCGGGTTCTGTGTGGCATCTCCGGTCTACCTGTCCAGGCTCATTTCTTAAGACTTCCCTCCTTTTGCTATCTCAGACTCCAGCCAACTGCAGTATTTCTTGTTTCCAGAACCTGACACGTGTTCTTTTGCCTGTTTGTCTTAGCACACTCCTTTCTCTGGAACATTCTGTCTATCCTCCTTACTTGGCTAACTCCTGAGGGCTGACAGTAGGATTTTCTTGCCCTAACCCACCTGCAGAACTGGTTACCCACCCTACATATGCCCATAGCCTCCCTGGTCACCTCCTGGTCACCTTCCTGATGGCGTGTATCACCTGTTGAAGTAGTCTATTTGTGTGCCTGTCACCCTTACTGAATAGTGAATTCCTCAAGAACAGAAACTGAATCTTATTTTTTCACCTATAGCTGGGACAGTATCTGCATGTAATAGGTGACCAGGGCCTATTTTTGGAACAAGTTATAAGCAGAGTGGCACAGAGAGGGGAGGGGAGGGACAGGGGTGAAAATGTGAGGAGGTTTAACTTCAGACTTTGCTATTACTTCAACAGAACTCTGTGCAAGCACTTTGTCTCTGTTTCCTTACTTAGCGAGGGGAGACTCATAGAAGCAGTGGAGACATTGCTGCTCATTTGAGAATGAGGGTTCAGAGGGAAATCTTTGAGAATCTACAGGTGTCTGGATCAATCAGAACTAGCTACCAGTCATCTGTATAGTCAGAGAACACTTTCAGAGAGAATTGTGGAGAGTTTGTCTGAAGTGGTTTATTCTTTAGGACAAATTTGTTCATGTGCTCCTGCTTCATCCATAGCAATTTTGAAAAATATCCTCAAATGATTGGATAAAGGGTGTGAGACATGAAGTAGAGCTCTTTACTTGGAAAATGTTCAATGGGCAGAAGTAAAAGACTAGAGAGTGATGAAACAAATAGGCCCAAAAGAGATAAATAAAAAATAATGATGAAAACTTCACATATGCAAACCCAAACAGTCTGAAACATTAGTTGGGATCTTCTTATACCAAAGAGGAACTGGGGAAGTATAGACCAACATTTGTTTAGATTAACTTCTCCAGCGCGCATGTAATTCCGAGGTGACAAATGAGTGCTCCACTTTGATACATGGTGAGAGAGGAAAAAGCCTGGCTTGCCCCGAAAATGGTGCAGATAAAACTGTTGGGACCTAGATAGCAGCGGGTTGGGAGACAGATAACTGAGATGTGGTTATGTTACTAGTTAATTGAAATGATGAAGAGTCAAACATAATGATTCCAAATATTCTGTAGTATCACAAAAGTACATATACGTATAAGTGTGTTAGTTTCAAATATAAATAAATATTTAATCTTGAAAATACCCGCCAAAGTCCTATGTGTGTAGAACTGAAATCCAGGTCCTGTTACTTCTAATAGGCTGTTTGTTTTAACCTCCTTTCATTGTTACTCTTAGGGAAAGTAATTGACTTGCTCAATATCATACTGGGAGCAAAAGTGATGAATCTAGAATACGAACACAGATCTTTAAATTCCAGATGTGGAGCTTTAACCAGAACCCCATGACCTACCTGTAAAGTCTAAGGAGAACCCCACCTCCAAAATGGTGTTCAGAAAATAGGATAATATTCTATCACATTAAGTAAAATAGTTTCTATTAAAATAGAATTGCACACACATAACGTACCAGAAATTTAAGATACAATGCCCCCCATACACATTCTCTCTACTTCAATAAAAAATCAACCATTTTTTCTATGTTTCCCTTTATTCTTTGTCAACCTGAATATATGATTTTGATTAGAACATAGCTTCTTAAATATAATTTTAGATGATATAAATAATTTAGGAATTTCAATTCAAATATATTTTAAATACTATAAACACATGTTTTAAATGATTTTTTTTTGAAAAATTTTCCCTTAATTTTTATGATAATGCTAGAACTAAAAGGTACACTTAGAGTTCATTGAAATGCAGTAAATTTCCAAGCTTAAAATTATCAATACTAAGTATCAACAGCAGCCTGGTACCTTTTTTAAAATCAATGTATAAAGCATTTGTATTTTTGTAGCAAAATTAGTATCATTTCTTACAATGTTCAGAAATAACTATTTTTATTTATGAACATATTTTTAGTGTGCTGGAATATTCTTTCGCTCACCTTAATAATACATTTATAATAATAATAAGAGAAACAGCTAAAAGAAACTTATATCCAGAAAACTCAAAGAACCTCCAGACTGTTCATCATTACTCCTCAATACCTTTAATGGGACAAAGTGGGAGGTGATATGCAGATTTTGGAGGGATGGGGCTCCCTGAGTTTTACCAAGTGCTTTCCTTGGCAAATGAGCCCCTGATGAAACCAATTACAAATTCCTCACCAAATTCTACTTTATAGTCATTAGCAGTGAATTGAAACACACAGTGGTTTCAAGCAAGAATTCACTTGGGAATTAAGTTCTCATCTGGATCAGCGACAGGCTTCACCACCCAGAACTCCTGACATGAATGGCTTTGCTGCCTGTTTTGAGAACTTGAGAATTAATGCTCCAGATAAAAGAGTTTCCACGATCATGGGGAAATTGTCTTCATTTTATCATACCTCAGGCTTTGAGCAGCTTGAAGATCTAGGCAAAATAATTTATTTTATTCTTATTAAGTAAATTAGGAAAGCATTAAAATCCACTGGAGGATCCAAGAGTCTGTATAGTTCAACCGTAACATGTTACATGTGTGGAGACCGTGGCCCAGCGAGATTAAGGCTGGGCCCAGCTGCAGGTCTGGGATCAGAAGGATCTCAAGGTCCTATTCAGTTTTCTTTCCCTTAAGGTGGGGCCAAGATGGTGCGTGAATATCTGTTGTCAAAACAACAAAAGAAAATGATTCTTTCATTTTTTTTTAACACCTTCTCCTTTCTTTCTCTCTTCTGCAGCTTCGTTGTGTTGAAGATCTTCAGACAATTCAAGTAATCAAGATTTTAAAATATGAAAAGAAATTGGCTAAAATGTGCTTTTTAATGATATTCACATTCCTGATCTGCTGGATGCCTTATATCGTGATCTGTTTCTTGGTGGTTAACGGTCAGAGACATTTGGTCACCCCGACAGTGTCTATTGTATCGTATCTCTTTGCTAAATCGAACACTGTGTACAATCCAGTTATTTATATCTTCATGATCAGAAAGGTAAGCTTTGTAATTAACTGATTGTTTTCCCCCTGGTGGTGGGGTTGGAAACTACAGTATGTAATACTTCTACAGAGACAATTCAGAGCAACTTCAATGATAAAAACCCAAATCAAAAATTTCATAGGAATGTAAAGCGTTCAGGAAGAAATAAATGTAGAATATCCCCAAAGAAAATAATACCAATTCTAAGATCTACCTATAGAGCTTCATATTTGTTAGATAAAATTCTATTAAAATTAATATTTAATTCATTAGAAATCATTTAATACCTAGTAATCATAATAACGGCTACAAAGTTAACACTATATTTAAAATTCTTCCTGTACTATGCAGGTTACATGCACTATCTTTACAAAGCTCTATAAATATTATTTCTTGTTTTATTTATGGACTATGAATAAGTTCAGAGAAGGTAAATAACTTGCCTAATCTGGGAAGTGTCGGTACCAGGGTTTGAACCTGGTTTGCTTGAATCCCCAAATCCAGTGCTTTTAGCTCCTTGCTGGGGGTAATAGATACTTTTAGCAATTGGTCTGAGTTGCTATTCACATGCGATAGCCAATGTTTAGACAAAGTTAATGTGGTTCAAGAAACTTCCTTGAGGTCTGCTGGAAAGCTCATTACCTATTTCTGTAGTAGAGAGGTTTCGACTCAATGGTTGTCAGGCCTGCCCATGGGAGCCCACAGTACGATTAATATAAAGCCCTGCCTCTAAGTTTCAAAGTTCAAAGATCCATACAATTTAAAAAATAAGAATAATGGTTAATTAGTCCACTGAGATTTTAAAGGCAACAAGTCAAAATATTAATAACAGGCAATAATAATTACTCTGATGTCTAATGCCCAAGAAGAAGAGGGCACCTTTTTGTAATAACTTTATTATGTTCTGTGCTAATTCTCCCTCTCCTTTCATATATGCCTTTTTTCCTTTGAGTGTTGTTGCCTTACCCTCTTCATCAGCTCATTCTCACATGGCTTAATCTCCTTTTGCTGATGATCTTTCTCCCCCTTTCTTGTTGCTTTCTGTTTGTCTATTTCCTTTAACCCAGAGATTTTAAACTTGGTCCCTAGAATCTAAGAATTCCTTGAATTGGCCTCAGGACAGCCAGTGAAACTCTATAAATTGTTTATAAACCTTTTTGAGTATGTATACATGTGAAGTTTTCTAGTGATATGGATTATAATTTGAATTAATTTTCTATGGGAGTATAAGATATTTTAAGGACCACCACCTCATTAGGCAAATTTTCAACACATTCACTAACAATTATTTGTTGCACCCTTTGTCTCAGCCAATGGGCTATATAATCAGTGCTTCTAAAACTTTAATGTGCATACACCACCCCTGGCAATCTTATAAAAAATGCATGTTCTGATTCAGTATGTCTGAGTGCCCAACATTCTGCATTTCTAACAAGCTCCCACATAGTCCTGATGTTTCTAGTTCCCAGGGCACAGCTAACAGGAAGCCAAAAAGATATAATAAGCAAAAAAAACACAAAGAAATAAGATGGTGATCTTTGTCCTCAAGAAACTTACTATGTATAAGCAAAAACTTTTTGGCATACATAATCTATTTAACCTTTATAATAATGTATCTTTAGCACTTAACTATACCAAACAATGGTTTGATGAATAAAGACTCAGACAAATAAATGTTTTAAAATGTGATTATAAACTAAGTGATAACTTGTATATAATTGAGGATCAAAGAAGATAGACATCAATTTAGCTATTTATTATATTTTGTATTGATAGTTTCTCATCTGGGAGAGTACATGTATTAAACATTTATTTTACTTTAAACAAAGGGGATAACAATTAAATTAACTTTATATATTTTATTGGTCACAGTAGACTGACTCCTGTAACCGACAACCCCAACATTTCAATGGATTAACACAGAAAGAGTTCATTCTTCATTGAAGTCAGAGTCCGTGGTCTAACGTGTTTAGTGGAGGAAGTGGGATCTGTTCCACACAGTCATTTAGAAATCTAGGTTCCCTCCATTTTGTGATGGTACTAGCTTTAGACCTTGGCCTCCAAGGTTCTTGCAGAAGGGGAAGAGCAGAGAGGAGCCCCTGGAAGGGGGCTGAGACACACGGTTTCAGTATTGTACCCAGGACACAGAGAATAATTATGGGTATTGGTGACATTAGTATTTCTTGCTGTGGCATTTTTTTCCCTAACTGATAATCTTGAAAGAAAAGAAAAAAATTCTTCTCTTAATTAAAGGAACATTAGTGAGTACACCAGGCTGTAAGCTCTGCCAGGAAGGGCCTTGTCTATTTTGGCTGCTTATAATACCTCTAGAGTATAGCAATGAGGCTGTCACCTAGTAGGTGCTTGCTGAATATTTGTAGACTGAATTAATGTTCAAAATCCCTTAAAGAAATAGATCTAGCTGCCCACATAGAAAGTGAGTGCAAATTGAAGCTATGGAGATTATAAGGTATTGAAATAGTACTATGTGGTCTCGTTAATAAGAATCACAATAAATAAAAGACATAAAACTCCGGGGTGACTACGGTAGATCTGAACATTACCCTATAACCCCACATCCAAATCAGCTAACAAACAAAAAACAAATCAAATTGAACTTAACTAATTTGCGTGAATGTTAATCCAGATTGAGGGCTAAACCTTTACTTAATATTCAACTTTATTTTCTCTCTGCCCAGTTTCGAAGATCCCTCTTGCAGCTCCTATGTTTCCGACTGCTGAGATGCCAGCGGCCTGCTAAAGACCTACCAGCAGCTGAGAGCGAAATGCAGATCAGACCTATTGTGATGTCACAGAAAGATGGGGACAGGCCAAAGAAAAAAGTGACTTTCAACTCTTCTTCCATCATTTTTATCATCACCAGTGATGAATCACTATCGGTTGACAACAGTGACAAAACCAGTGGGTCCAAGGTTGATGTGATCCAAGTTCGTCCTTTATAGGCAACGAAAGATGGGGCCTTGAATTGGATGCCACTTGTAGACTTCCATTATAAGGAGTGTTCTGGAATCCCCATTCTATCTATCTAATATCAACAGAACATTCGTGGCCCAGCCGGAAATCTGAATCGCCCATATGCTCTCTGGCCTCAGGAAGTGATAGAATAAGAACAAATTATTTTAACTCAACGGGTGCTTTACATAATGAAAAACCACTTGTGGCACAAGATGGGCATCTGGCACCATCATCTTCTAACATGCTGGAGATTTTCATTTCAAATATATTTTTTAAATGACTATATTTTCCAAGGCACATAATACATTTTTCTCAAAAAAACTTCACTGTAAAAATAACTTTGTCTCATATATATGTGTGAAATAGCTAGAAGATATTGAATTTTGTCGTGTTGTACTCTGTTCATTGTCACGTCATATGTCTAGTTTGACCAACTCAAATTTATCAAGGAGATAATTCTACAATGAAAAAGGAACATCAATCCTCTAACTTTATCAGAAACAAAAGACTTGTATGCGTCATATGACAAAGAAGAGCTTCAGTTAATGTGCTCCTGAGCAAGCTCTAGAAGATGCTGCTGAGAAACGTCATAGCAAAGAGAAGAGAATGATGAATTTTAAGGTAATCATGGTGTATAATTATACAACAGAAGATGTACGTGGTGAAGATGGTGTTGATGGCAAAATGGTATCTCCAACTATTTCATTTCAAACATGAGCATGGCAGTATTATCCTCCTCTTTTCATAATTTCACACAATTTTGCCAAGAGTTCTGGCTTTAGAAAAGGAGTTCCAAGTAAAATAACAAACAAATTTGGAGGGAGATGAAAATAAATGTTATACTGTTTTGCTCATCAGTCAGTCCACTACATAATTGATGGTCAGTGTTAGTGAAGAGGCTGTTTTTCCATGGGTCATTGCTTAGTCTTGTAAGAGACCAGATTATGCTACCCCAAAATATGCCTCTTTGGCATAAGAATTATTTTGAGCTGAAGACAATTGAGAAGAAGCAGATACAAGAAAATCTCTGCCTACCCCATTTGCCTAAAAGCAGGACTTAAGTTCACAAAGACATCCTTCCTCCCCTCTCCACCAGGAAGGACAAGGCTGATCACCAGAGACAACTTTAGATCATTATCGGCCTGGAAAACAGCACCAGAAGAATCTACATAACAAACTCCCATATGTTTGCCTCCCAAAATTTACTGCCCCTACAGACTCAAATTCTTTTCCTTTGTCTTGTCGCTTGTCTAAAATTTTATTGTTCTTTGTTGAAGATATATAAGCCGGGGAGTTCTAAGCCAGCTCTTTGAGATTCACTCATTCCCTGGTATCTCCCATGTGTATATAAAATATACATGCTAATAAACTTCTGTTTGTTTTCCTCTTGTTAATCTGTCTTTTGTTATAAGGGTCCCAGCCAATGAACCTAAGATGGGTAGAAGGAAAAAATTTTTTTTCCTCCCCTACAAACTAAACGTAGATTATTAGAATTCAAGAATTTTTTTTTGATAATGCAGAAGAGAAACAAAGAATCATTTTATTTTATTGCCTAATTTGTATTTCTTAGATGACTCCTAGTGTTGCATCTTCATAATCATGTTTGAAGGACTTCTGACTCCATCATCCTATTGAAGAGGGAAGAACCAAAGAAAACATTTTCACTAAATGTACTTTTAAAAATCAAGTTTATTGCTGGTTCTGCTGCAGTATGTAGTTGAAGAATAAGTTACTAGATTGCTTCTGAGGGTCTGAAATGGAATAAAATAGTGGCTTTGTATTTCTGTAAGAGTTATCTCCCCTGGTCTCCTTTCTCTCTCTTTTATACATAGACATTTACTTACAAATAAAACCCTTTACTATCCTTTACTTAGCATGGCACTAGTACCATTTTTCTTATTTTAGAAAGTAATACTGGCATTTGAAGACTGGAAAATAAAATGGATTCATTTTGTAACTCTCTGGAACTCCCCTGAATTCTTCATTTATACTTCTAGTTTTACCAAGTATTGAATCTGAGCCCTTGGTTAGACAAGTTCCATTCAGGTAATGAAAAGTGTAGTTAATGTGTTAAGCAAGTTGTGATTTTTAGTCCTAGGTGTTAAGACAATCCTATTATGTCTTCCAAAGAAAAAAAACGTGATTTGTACCTTCACTGAGGCCTCTGGGGCCTTTTTGAGAAGTGAAAGAGATCTTAGTCACTGCACTTTTACAACTAGAATGACCCACCCTGAGCGTGCATAACGTGGTGGAGAAGCTGCGTGTTGCAACTTTAAGAAAGTGGTGTTTTTCCCCAATAATTCCAATGAACTTGTCAGAATCCCAGGTTTTGACACCAAAGATGCCAGGGTGGGAGTCTGCCCTTGGTTCTTGTTGTGCTTTTGGCCGAAGAATGACCAGACATGGCAAAGTGTCAAGTCCAAACTATTATCTCGGTCCTCTGACTCCTTTCTTGGAAAAATCACCAGCAAGTCCAATACAACAGAGGAAAACTCAGGCAGGGAACAGTTTCACAAGAGCAGCTCTTTATTGTAGAGTAAAACAGATCTATCTCCGCTGGTGGAGAGAGACAGACCAACTCACTCAGTCACTGTCAACTCACTTCCTCACTTCTTAGATTGTTTCCTTTTATTATCCCAGTCTGGGGGAGGACTCTTGGGAAGTGTAGGATGTTATCACATGATCAACAAGTGTCCTCAAAATTCCATCTGCGTATGCAAGCTCCCTCTAAGAAAGCCTAGCTGGGGCAGTGAACCGTAGGGCAGATTCAAGCTTATGGTATATTAATTATCCTTAGGTTATTCTAGGTCACTTTCTAAATCCTGTCATGCATGGGCTGGGGAAGTCCCAGATTGATAAAGCATTCCTTCCTTTCTCAGGGGTAGCAGTTGCTTGAGATAGAATTAAGGATGGAGCAGCACCAAAATGGAGTGCCCACTCTTATCCTTCTTCCCAGAAGGAGCAATTGCTTGAAACAGCACCAAAACAGGGAACCCTTGTCCCGAGAGAAGCCAGAGATCCTAACTACCTAACAAACACGTAGAGAGATTTTACATTGAATTTAATTATAAGCTGACAATGATCTTCCTTAAGTAAATTAAACACGATGATGGAAACATGTTTTTGATCCTTAATTTTGGCCACAGAGAAATCAGGCATTTGCTATCTCAGAACCATTATATCACCCGCTCACGAGACTGGGAATTTATTTTAGTGCCTCCATGGAGTTTGCAGGGAAACGTGTGTTAGGGTAGGAGCTCAAGGCTCGGGATGAGAAAGGATTCTAAGCACAAACGTTAAAATAGTTTTAAAGAAAGAAAGTTTATTTTACTTCCCAAAGGTGGGAAGGGAACAGCACAAGAGAAAGAAAGAAGTGCTGGCCCCGAGGCTAAAGAGCTTGGGGAGTTTTATGGGGAAAAGAAGTTTATTGCTGTAGACTGATTGGCAGGAGACAGTTGTGAGATGTTAGGGTGTTCATTTTTTTCCTTTTTTTTTTCCTCCTTGAAGCTGTCTTATCAGTCTCTTCTGGAATGCGGTCTGGCCAGTCTGGTCTGGCGAGGATTTACATTCCTTTTCTGTCTGTTCACCTCTTTTCAGAGTCCAGAGTCAGAGTCCAGGGAACCTCACAGAGTCAGCTCTTTCCAAATGCTGGAAAAACAGTCTCCGCAGGTGGTTAATCTTAAAGACAGCGAGTTAAGGTCCGTGTTGTTAATCAAACACAGGACAGTGATCGTTCTCTTCCCTTTTTCTGTTAGTTTATTAGCAAGGCCGCCTTTCAATGTCCTGTATTTTGGAAGTAAGTGATCCAGTTCCATGGCCTTGTCAAGTAGCCCAGAAGTCTTGGTGACATGTAGTGCCTAAGTAGGTAGGTAGTACCCATGGCTATTAGTGATCCAAAGAGAAAGAGTCCTTTCTTTATCACCTGTAAAGACAGCAAGAACTCTCATTTCATTTGTCCAGAGATAAAATCTTGAAATAGATTTCTTTTTTTTTTTTTTTTTTTTTTTGAGACAGAGCCTGGCTCTGTTGCCCCGGCTAGAGTGCCGTGGCATCAGCCTACCTCACAGCAACCTCAAACTCCTGGGCTCAAGCGATCCTCCTACCTCAGCCTCCTGAGTAGCTGGGAATACAGGCATGTGCCACCATGCCCGGCTAATTTTTTCTCTATATATGTATTTTTAGTTGTCCAGATAATTTCTTTCTATTTTTAGTAGAGAC
>CAUYSK010097489.1:0-10884 GCA_963575035.1 Avahi laniger | reverse complement strand
AGGTGGATTGTTTGAGCTCAGGAGTTCAAGACCAGTCTGAGTAAGAGCGAGACCCCGTCTCTACTAAAAAAAATAGAAAGAAATTATCTGGACAACTAAAAATATATAGAAAAAATTAGCCGGGCATGGTGGCGCATGCCTGTAGTCCCAGCTACTCGGGAGGCTGAGGCAGTAGGATTGCTTGAGCTCAGGAGTTTGAGGTTGCTGTGAGCTAGGCTGACTCCATGGCACTCACTCCAGCCAGGACAACAGAGTGAGACTCTGTCTCAAAAAAAAAAAAAAATAATTTAACTTAAAAGTATGATTTAGCAACTATGCTAGTTATATACTAGCTATTCCTTGCTGGTTTTTATTCCTGTCATTTATTCCAGGGCCTTTTCTAATCCAATATATGTGGTACAAAGAACTATGGAATTTTCTGGTTGGGGAGGGTGGTCAGAGAGCACTGAGTCCAAACTCCTCACTTTAGAGACCAGACGGTGTAGGGTGGAGGACAAATTAGAAGCAGACTCCAGCTCTCCCAACCCCTGGCTGTGGTCTTTCCACTCCACCACACAATCAAACCTACAGGGCAACTGTGACAATCACTGCTTCATAACAAAGCACAGCTTCCAATGGCGAGAATACTGGCTCTCCCAAAATCTAGGGAAAAGCTTATTGGAACCTTGATATAAGAAAATCAGTATTTGCTTAAAGTTCAACAGTCCACATTATTTAATGACCACAAAACCCTGTGTCCATTAACACAACCTACTTTTCACCAGAGAAGCCAAGCATAACAAAGCTATGATCAAGAAACCAAGGCATGCAGCAAAGCCTGAAAAAAAATTTAAGAAATAAAAAACTGCTTCAAGGCGAGATAGATGGCAAACCACACAGCCCCACTTAAACCAGCAATGCACCCGATGCAACTCCAGCTCAAGGGCCAACCACCACCACACTGACTCCAGTGGTATCTGTGGGGAGGGAGTCTTTGAAGGTGGGGATGGAGGAGGTAAAGTTTGCTCTGACCTGTAACTTCCTGAAAAGTATGAATATAAATAGCCAAGAGAAAGAGAAAAGTGGAGAAGATGTTCAGAAAAAGTAAAGAATGGCAAGAGGCAGGTGAATGGTGTTGCAGACAGTAGTAGACACAGAAGATTAAGAGCCAGAAAGGCTAGAGTCCATCTCATCCAGCCCTCCATTTTACAAATGAGGCAACTGAGGCAGGACCAGTGAAGCCACCTGCTCGGTTCCAAGAGCTGGTTACTAACAGATCAGGGCTACCAGGGCAATACAGTACAAGGACTGAACATTCTCCCTCTCAAAACCTCTCCAAAGTCCCCTAACTGGAACAGAGTGCTGACTCCTCTCCGCCTATGTCTGCCTAGACACACCACATCCATGATTCACCCTTCAGTGGCCACCTCCCAAAACAGATTTGTTGGCAGAGGGAATTCTCTGCAGGTCTCATCACTGCCTGTGTAGCTCCAAGTCCTTTACACACAGCCAAGGCAGTGTTCTCAGTCCCTTGGCTCTAAAGGGACCACATCAGTGCTTTTAACTCACTTCCTGGCACTTCAGGTCACTTAATAAACACCTCTGATGCTAAGTGCCTCCCCAGGGGTTGGAGTCTGATGGCTCTCTCCTGCCAGTCACATTCTCTCAGTCAGCAACAAAGGGGACTGGCCTGCAGAAGGTCAACAATTATCAACCTGCACTAAAGAAACCCACAGGAAGACCTAAAAGGGAAGCTTCACAGGCAACAGGGATCCCAGCAGGAGCCTGGCAGGTGGGGCAGCAAACAACCAGCAGGAGCAGGACCTACAGACACTGGGGCTCATGGCCTCAGGACTGGGATTCCTGCTCCATCAACTGCTGTAGTGGAGCATGGGACCTGGAGTTACCTGCAGCAGTGGTCCCCAACCGTTTTGGCACCAGGGACCAGTTTCATGGAAGACAATTTTCCCATGGATGGGGAGAAGGCATGGGGGGTAGGGAGGAGTGGCGGAGCTCAGGCAGTGATGCATGGCCTGGTTCCTAACAGGCCACGGACTGGTGTACCAGGGGTTGGGGACCACAGACCTATAAGACCTGTGAGGACTGTTGTGAGGATCAAATCATCAATTTAAAACACAACACAGTCCTTAACACAGAAATGACAGACAGCTATTATTGTCATTATTGTTATTTTTTAACAACCCTCTAATAAGAAACATGATTTCTTCTGAGAAGCTAGGGAAAGAGGCCTCCAAAATCCTGACTGGCTGGCTAGAATCCTAAAAGACAAGAGAATTCATCATTAGAGGGAACTGTCTTCATCAACCACCGATTTTATTGACAAAGCCATCTTCAGCATGGAGTGGAAAGATGACATCATTAGTAACACACCGTTAGCAGGGCAGGCCTCCTGCCAGGGTATGAGCAAAGCCCGTGCCCCACCCCCCGCCCTGCTCTGCAGGGCTGGTCACGTCAGCAGAATGGCAAGGACAGTAAAGAGGAACAATTTCTGTGGCAAGAAGGACAGATGAGGCAGAAAGGAGGCAGAGTAGCAACAAGGATTTATCAGAAGCACCCACTCAAGAAATGCAGGAGGTACAACTTACTAAAACCAAGAGCAAAAGAGAGCTCATGCTGGTCACAGAGGCACCAACACCAAGCGCCTTTTCTGGCACAGGCTCTACAGAGGCAGCCGGCTGCTAAAACCAAGAGCAGACGCTGGTGTCGAAACGCTGGATTTGAAAGCTGGCTTCATCACCTTGCGCTCTTCAAACTTGGTAAAGTGGCCTAACTTCTCTGGACCTTAATAGGGTTTCTGTAATAACCGAACGAGTTAATAATTAATATATGTAAAGAACTTACACACAATAAATGCCCAATAAATGTTAGAAAAGACAAGGAGGGGAAACCCCAATATCAATTGACACCGACTTCAACTGTGTTCTGGATGTGCCAAACACACTCATGCGACAGCAGCATCATTTCAAATACGTAACCTCACCGAAAACAACACAGACTGCAAAGATTCCCTTAAAACTCCAAGTGGAAGGTGCCCTTGCATCTTCTATCACTTCATGATGGAGCTCACCCTACAGAGTCAAGGGCAGCATATGACATGCCAGACAAACAAGAGAGGCACAATAGAAGAGTTGGCCTGCAAAGACCACCAGCTCAGTGTCCTCACTACACGATTCCTAAGGTTCAACTCACAGTTCTGCTGTACTCTGAGGCACGCACAGGCATATGAGCTAACCCCCCAGACCAGATGAGAAGCTGCCGCGGCCTAACCCTGAAGGTGCCCCATTGATGTGAAACCACAGTGGATGGCTTGCCATGCCCCCATGAGCACTTTAAACACGTTTACTACCTCATAATTCCAGAACAATGGCCTAGGGTGCAACTCTTCTCAGCTAGACTCTTAGAACCAATTCATGACAATGACGATAGAGTAACTATGAAGCCTGTTTAGAGTTGTTAAAGAATCCATCACTCCAAAAAACAAGTAACTAAAAAAATCTTCCCATCAAGCCTGGAATTCCTAGTTTGAATTCAGGAGGTCCACTGCAAAAAGAATTATATGTGTAATATCATTAGCATCTAATTGAAATTTAGTATTTTCTGCACTTCTGAATTAGCAGTGATTCTAAAAAGATATATTATATTAATATCACATTATAGGTATTAAAAATGTTACAATATTGTTTACATTCATCAATACTTCAAAATTAAGGTATTTATTAGACCCACTACTAAATCTTGATATTGACTGCTTTAGTGTGGCACAGATTTTGAAAATATTTTGCTGACTGAATTTCAATATACAGTCATGCAGCATATAATGATGTTTCAGTCAATAAACTGCATACAACCAGGTGGTCCCATAAAACTATAATACTGTATTTTTATCCTACCTTTTCTATGTTTAGATATACAAATACCATTGTGTTAGAGTTGCCTACAGTATTCAGTACAGTAACATGCCATACAGGTTTGCAGCCTAGGAGCCATAGTTTATAACATACAGCCTACGCATGAAGTAGGCTATACCACCTAGGTCTGTGTAACTACACTCTATGATGTTCACACAATGACACATTTCTCAGACCACATCCCATCTTTAAGTGAGGTATGACTGTAATTGGTTTCCTTTGAAATTGTATTTTGTTCTATGCATTAAAATATTTTTCTGAAAAGAGGTACACCACCTTCATCAGAGTGTCAAAGGGACCACGGCACAAAAATAGTTAAGAGAATAAATTATAATTGCCCACAACACATGAAATTATTAAGTACTTTCTAGGGAAGGAGCTAGTCCTGCCCACTTTTACATCCCTGGCACCTGGTAGTGACATGTGACATGTGCCTAATATATATTATGAATGAAGAAACACAACCAGTCAGGTCCCTTCATCATAAAAATACAAACAGCCCAAGCATTCCACACATACAGTGCTCATAGTCCAGTACACTGTCGGCATGATAAAAATGATCACGGTACAAAAGTACCTGGAAGGACACTAGCAATCCATTGTGAGACCACGTTACACAAGACAGGTAAGCAAAGGAGGCAGGTTCACATCAAGGAATGATATCCAGGTGAGTGTATCACCTCTTTTTAGTAGGGAAAGAGGAATGTTTGGGTACATGAAATGAGGACAGCATCCCCAGCATCGCATCTGGTCAAACAGCACCACCTGCTATCACCTGCCTAGAGAGCAGAGGAGGCACACACAGGCAGACCCCTCTGGCCCCAGTCTATGCAGCTATGCTTCAGTCTCTCCCTCATCCCAACACAAGTTCTATGACCAGTCATGTCAGCAGGACGCAGCTGGCTTTGATACTAAGTAGCACCAGACAGTGCCAGCTTCACACTGGATGGTCCAGTCTTGGGGCACCTGGATGGACTGAACTTGACTGTTACCTCCTCTGGGGCAGGAACTCTGCTCAGTTCACCTCTATACCACTAGCACACAGCAACAAAATTCTGTCAGCAGGTTCTGACTGCTCTTCTTGCACAATGGAACTCAACTGGGCCACTCACCACCCCCACTGCTACCACATAGTCTGAGACCCTCTTGCCTGGATGACTGCAATAGCACCCCAACCCCCAGCTGGTCTCCCTCTTTCCTCTCGTACCCTGCTAGTCTGTTTTCCCTGGAACAACCACAGTGAAGTCTTTGAAAATCTAGTAGTTTCCCATTGACACCAGAACAAAATCCAAATTCCTTCCCTGAGACAGACAAACCCCCATGTGAACTGGCCCCCCTCCTCCCACCCCCAGGTCTCTCCCTCGCCCACTCTCTCTGTGCACTGGCCTTCTTCCTGTCCTGCCAGGCTCCCGCCCATTCGCATCTCAGGGCCTTTTCCTAAGCTGTTCCTCCACTCCCAGATCTTCCAGGGCGGCTTCCTCTCTGCATTCCAGACTGTTCAGATGTTACTTCTGCAGAGAGGCCTTTCCTGATTTCAGTTTCCTGATCTCCAGAATCACTTTCTATCCTTGTACTATGCATAAATTTTCCTTATAGCACTTGTCACTACTTGACATTTACATTACACAATCATCTGTTTATCAGTGATTATCAACCCTATTGGGAGGAACCTTTAAAAAATGCCAAGGTTCCAGGTCCCACCCAAAGCAATTAAACTAGAATTTCAGGAAGTGGGGCCAAGCATCTCTATTCCACAAATGCCCTCAGCGACTCCAACGTGCAGCCACGTTCCAGGTCTAGAACAGTGCTTCTCAACTCTAACTGCACATAACGTACCTGCGCATGCTATTAAAATGAAGATTCTGACTCGCACGTCTAGGGTGGGGATCTGAGCCTCTGCATTTCTAGCAAGCTCCCCGGCGATGCCTATACTGCTTGTGAGAGATCCAACGCAGGAGCCACGTGCACTTGAGATGCAGCTGGTGTGGCTGAAGGAGCTGAATTTTCATCTGAGGCTACTATGTTGGACAGCACAGGTCTGGAATGTATGTGGTCCACAAAGGAAGGCCACTGTGTCTAGAAATGTGGGGTGTAGAAGAATCAAGATGTCTCCAAAGTCTGGGTCTGAGCAGCCCTCCGTGGATTGGTGACTGTGAAAATCCCACTCCAGCGGCCTAGTTGGCACCACCTCAGGAGTGGATAAATATTTACCTAAGGCAGGGAGGCAGGTACAGAAGACCATAATGAACCCCCTTAGTGACTACAGCATGTGGTAACCCACAGATGACTACCTTGACTTCAAGACTCAATCACACAACATCACACACGGCCCTCCCTAACCACGGCCCCCACCCTCGCACAGCCACACCATACTGGACGACCTTAAGACAAATCCTCACAACACTGTATTGTACTTATTTATTTACAAGAGGTCTGTTTCTCCCATTAGACTGTAGGTTGTTTTTTTAAAAAAAAAAAAAAAAAAAAACGATATTCCTCTTGGTATTCTATTCCCACCACCGAACACACAGCTTAGCACACCGAAAGACTCAATAAATCCTAAATGAACCGCAGGGTCTGGAAGCCACAAGGATAGTATTAGTACTTTAACTGTTAATCATAAGAGAGAAATTGAATTCAGCGAGGGTGGGGGATACACATAAAAGGGTAGTAGATTGTTCCCTCCTTAACTGATTCAAAATTTTTCAAATATATAAATTCAGATTTCAGAACCCAGCATAAAAGGGTACTCCATTTGACCCATAAAGGCTCACTTCCAAAGGAACTGAGCAAGAAGGTGATGTCCTTCTGACAACAGATCCAAAGTTTGTTAATCTGGGAGGAGGGGCTGTTTTTCAAACAAGTCACAAAGGGCTAACATTCAGAATCACATTCTTGCCTAAAAAGCACGTAGGCCTGGTTCCCACTATAGCTGCTGGGAGGGGTCTGGCCCCATGGACAGCAGGGCCCCTGGGAGTCTGCAGGCCCAGATGCTCACTCCACCCTGTCGTCCGAACCCTGTGCTTGTGACAGCAATGAGATTTCCAAGGTAACCAAGGACAACAGAGCAGAGAATTATGGCCCCGGAAGGAAGTAGATTAAATTTTAATACTTACGAGTCAACATCAAATTTATTTTTAAAACTACATCAATGCCAAATAAGCAAGACAGAATGGATAGTGCTATAAAGAAGGGTGGTCTAACTAGAAACATGAATATTCCAAGTATGTATAAAATTTGTCCTTATTTTGAGAATATTTCAAAGTGCCCAGAGACTCAAAGAAATCAAAAAAAAAAGAAAAGGGAAAAAAACCCTCACTTTTCAAATTTATGCCACAATTACTTATTTTTTCCATGATTTCCAAAAGCACAGGGCAGACTCCAGTTGCAGCACCACACTTTGCAACTTTGCTAAAATTGTGCAAAATAAATTACTTCACCCAGAGAAAGTGGTCACCAAGTAAAAAATTTTAAACACAGCCATGCTCTCACCTGCTGCTGGGACAACAAACTGGTTAAAAATAAACACAGGTTAATAGGTGTGTAGTAGTTTTTCATTGGCTTACTCATTCAACCATTCGGCCATTTCCCCTACTCCCCCCTCTCCCCAGGTAAATCTCATCCTCACTCCGAAGGCCCTCAGCAGGGTCGTGGATTAACTACGTACTCTGGTGACCAACTGTCTGTTAGGAACTTCGCTCTGTATTATCTCATTAAACCCTAACCACAATCCTCTGAAGTAGACAGGCATTGTTACCCAGACTTTAAAGCTGAGAAAAATGAGGAAACGTTAGGCATCTCACTCAAGTTCTCACTCAAGTTCATACCACTGGCAAGTGGTGGAGTCTGAACTTGAACCCTAATCAATCTGATGAAGTAATTTAGAGAATTTAGCATTATTAAAAGTAACAGGAAGCAGCATAGTTTCTGAAAACAGAATGGAGCCAAGTTCAAATTCCACTTACTAGCTCTGTAACCTTGAGCACACTGCTTAACCTCTCCGAGCCTCCATTTCTTCACCTACAAAGCAGGGAAGAGGACGAAATATAACAGATACGAGGTTCATAGTACAGGGTAGGGACCTGATAGTTACTAATATTCCAGCTACGGGTGTGCAAATCAAAACAGTACATTTCAGTTGTAAAATGATTTTTCTCAGACATACTCTACATTGGAAATAATAGGTTCACAAAGGTTAGTGAATTTAAACTTATTTGTTTACTAATTCCATGACTCAGCTGTATGAACACAGGACCAAGGGCTTGCAAATTTTATTTCTGTTCAGTGAGTATCTTTATGGGACGATACCCACTTCATATTTCCTCTCAGTATGAAAAGTAGATGTTTGTTCAAAAGCAAAATACTGTGGGTATGTTATTAAATTGTACATACAACAAGCTGTGGTAATGAAACTGAACATTAAATACCACACAAAACGGCATTACTTAAAGAAATCCACACTGATTCAGAAAGCAAACAACTTTCAAATTTATAAATCCAAGTTCATACATACCATCATCATAGCATATATACTGAATTTTCTTATAATGAGATAAACCTGAAATGATTTTAATTTTCCCATTTTTGTGATGTGAACCAATTCTTCTTCTTAGACAGCAACATGAAGCAAGCTTGCAATTTAATAAAATGACCAAATCCAGTCTCTTTTTAATCTGCTCAGTAACTGAGCTCTTGGGTAATCTCTTGCATAGCATACAAAAAGAGCTCTGGAATTATACACTGTAAACTAAAATTAATCAGAGAAAGGCTATGCCAATTTTAATAGCAATTTCTATTTGCCTGGCTTTCCAACATCTGCCAGTGTTAGTAATATTTAACTGACAAATGCAGTGGGGAAAAGCAACAGAACTTTAAACACAATCAAGCTTTTTTTTTTAAGACATCGTGTACAAAGCTCCCTCTCCTTAAGAAATATTCAGCTACCTTTTTGGTTACAACCATTCTACAAACATTATTAAGGGTGTAGTTTCAAAACACTGTGAATATTTCCCTCCTGCTTTAAATTGGCACTTCGGAAAAAACTTGATACCTGGATCTGCCTCATTTGAAGCTTTCATTTTTAAGCCTTGCTGTTAAAGGTAGAATTAAGTGATCTGGGGTTCACTCAGCTCACTACAAAAGATTCACATGCAACCCTTTTCTGCAAAAAAGAGAGAAAAGGAAGGAGAGAGGAAGGATACCTGGCTGCACTTACCATTCAGAATTCTGAATCTGTTACTTTTGATTTAGTCTATTATTGACTGTTTATGTCTACAAAGAAAAAAATTTTTCCATTAAGGAAAAACACTCTAGACTTTTTCCCCCAAGCAATTCCTAACAGCAGAAGCTTTGTTCGAACGGACCAAAAAAAAAATAAAAATTAAGGACGTTGCTTAATTTAAAGCTCTTTGGTGGCTTCCCCTCACTCACTCTAGCCCAGGCATTTCCTTCTATTAATAAGATACCTACAATACCCAATTTTAAAACTGTAACTTGACATTCCGGCCAAGAGGCATTTAATCACCGATTCACAATTGCCACACGTGTGGCTTGTAAACCAGTTACCTATCATGAGCCAAGCAGAGTGCTAAACCCTTGACTCACAAAGTCGCTGATCCTGAAAAGGATGCATTACTAATCCCGTTTAGTAGATAAGGGAAATGAGGACGGAGGTGAGGATCTGCCCCAAACCACAGTCAACGGGGGCGCCCCTGTCCCTCCTGGCGATGCAAGGTGCTTTAATTTTCAATCTAAGCTTTTTTCTTCATTCCTAAGTGTTCCCTCTCCCCAGGATCTGGAGAGCTTACTGGTTAGCAGCTAGGCATGATGACTTTGCACCTTGAAAGCATTTTACTAAAATTAGGCCTTTTCCAGGTTGAGGGGGAAGGGAGGCATTCAGGGTTCAAGCAGGTAAGGCACAGGTAACTGGGGAGCGGCTATGCAAGGCCCTTTGGACCTAAAAGCGCCGATTCTCCACACACCTTGCCTGCACTCCTCTCTCCGGTGACCGCGGGGAATGCGGCCAGGCCTCCCTGACTAAGGTGGGCACACCTTCCCAGGCAGCCCGGGATCCCCTGGACGGACAAGAGGGTCGCGCAATGCAGGGGCTCCGGGGCTGCAGCGGGGTCTGAGCACACAGGTCCCCCGCCAAGCCACTTCTAGAACAAGTTGGCGAGGTGGGCGCCGGGGAGCAAAGATCCCCGGCCGCGGCGGGCGCAGGGGAACCCCGCTCGCCGCCGACCCCGACGACTCTCCAGCCAAAGTTGGTCCAGCTGGCGGGGGGAAGGACCCGGCCGGGGAAGCCCGCGAGGGAAATGAGGGCGGGAGGGGGGTCTTAAAAAGGCCCAAGGTGGCCATCAACCATCTCCTCAGAGCCACCTACACGGGAACAAAGGGCTTCTGTTTCGGGCAGGGCTGGCCCGGCCGCGTCCGGCTCTGGAGGAAAAGAAACTTTTCCCGGGATGCGGATGCGGGAGCGCGGGCAGGGGGCGCGGGCCGCCGCGGGCTGGGAGCCGGCCCGGGGGCGCGGCGCCGCAATACCTGCGGCTGCAGCCGCCCGCCGCCGCCGCCGCTCACCTCCTCGATGGCCGCCACCGTGTTCCGGCACTGGGCCGTGCGGGTGGTGAAGCTGGAGGCCGTGGGCGCCTTGTAGTCCTCATGGGTCTCGGCCACGAATTCCGACACGGAGATCTGGTCCGGCATCGCCTCAGCGCGCGGGCGGCCGGCCGCGGGGAAGCAGCCGCCTCAGCCGCCGCCGCGGGCTCCGATCGCCACCCGGACGCCGCCGCCGCTCTGGCCCGCGGACAAAGAGAAGCGCCGGGCGCGGGAGCCGCCGTCGCCGCGGAGCCGCCGCAGGGCGCGGGTCGGCCGCCGCGGGGCCCGGCGGCGGGAGCAGGAGCGGGCGCAGCCCCGCGCAGCTCGGCCCGTCAGCCCGCGCGCCGAGAGCTCCCGTGTCCGCAGCCGCCGCGTCCTCTCC